>JAQIWA010002084.1:0-14731 GCA_034693305.1 Eueremaeus valkanovi
CCCTTGATACTAAATCTTGGGTCACAAGGTCTTTTCTAGCTTACCCTGCAATATTATACATTTCTCAATTCTGGCGATCTATATTTTAGACAGTAAGAGAGGACAGTATGAGTCGATTATTGGTTTTTCTTATTCTAACCTAAGCTTCAACAATAAAAAGACTAAAAACTTTGTTTGGGAGAATTTTGTCTTGGTCATTTTTTCTTTCAAAATAGCAAGAGTACCCCAAAACACATTGGATAAGTTCACTTGGTTTAGAATTTAGAAGAATTTTTGCTTGACACTTTCACATCACTTGCAATAATTTACTAATAATTCTGGTCAATCTGGAAGTGTTTAAACCCCTTGATCATCACTGAATGGCAACACATTGACGGCAAACCCATTACTCGATTCGACACTTTTGTCAACTCTGAACGATAGCAAACATTTTATGCAAAGTATTGCAAAGTTATACCAGAATTGCTTCAAAGAGTTGACTACATTTGATATCATTTGATTGCATCCATAAAACAATTAATTTGAATGTTTAGGATTGGTGTGGGTGATTGCATGATTGGGTGTTCCGGTCATTTATAGTTCTTCTTAGCAGACAATGCGATACCAAAACATTAAAGATTTTAGTGATCACTGCTGTCATTAAAGTCCTTATTTGTATTGTGTTTTGTTGTTCACAATTGTCAGTATAGTACTTACTGACAGTATTAATGTGTGTAAAACCAGTTCATAAAAAGCAACAAATAAGACATAACTAATAAAATGAGGTTTGAGTGCGAATAATATTATTGGACTTTTGATGAATAAATAAAATTCACATTTGTTTACGATTATTAGTACAATTTTCTTGGATAGGAGTAAAGAAATTCATTTGCGTCATAGAGGTGTCGATACACTAAAGTTCAATTATTATAACTGCAGTCGGTTTGTAGTTTGCAATCATAGCTTAGTGTATCGACGCGTCAATTGGACTCATGAGTTGATGTCAACTTATGTGTACAACAGTTTTACGCGGCCTAATCGGAGCTCTGCTTACATTCATAAATTCAAATAAAAATTTTGAATTTCTAGAATTCAATTCAACGGATCCGGATAATAATTGTTTCCATCGATATAACTTATAGGGGAAATCAGAAAAGTTAACGTAATTCTGAGTAAACAATCCTGGGTTTAATGAAGGCAATCCTGGGTAGCGAAACAAGGCGATTCAAGGGGTTCAGGGTATTCACATTTTTTTGGGTAATAGTTTAATAGTCTCCTGATTCAAAGTCTTTCTTTGACCCAGCTAGTTTTTCCGTCGAAAACCCATCGGAAACGGTTACTTATTTGACCCCAAACCGGGTACTTTTGTTCGAACCCCTTTCCTACCACTGCTTAATATATCGATGAAATGCTGTAGATTTTGAAGTAATTGATTTTTGACCCGGATCAAGTTGACAAATCATGTACCAACAGAACAAGTTATTAGTTATTAGTTATTCTGTTATTTATATAAAAGTGAAATACAGTTATGTTGTGTGGAGTGAGAGTACGAACTCTAAACTGATATTAGTGTCGGAGTTATTGTGTTGTAATAGCAGTCGTGTATTAACTATTGAATGTCATGTCATTATATAAGATATTAATTAAAATATTAATTATTTATGAAATCAAATAATTATTCTTATGTTTAGGAACGGGTCGATAGAGCGTCATCAGAGACTCATCGACGACATCCGCCGACAGCCAAGAGGTCTACAATGCTGTTGAATAAGTTGATGCACGCCTTGCATAAGGCACTCGACAATGAGAAGGCAGAGGTGGACAACGACACGCCCGATGTCGTCCCCATTATGGCTGACAACTATCCAATGGATTTGCATAGACGGGGTGAAGACAGGATGACAAGATACTGGCGCTGTTACTTCAATGCAGTTTCATGCTTTTAACAATACTCTCCCCTTTCCCGGGATTTCAATATTATTCAGATCTTTAGTGCAATTTTCGGCTCATCTTTAGTTGTATTGAGACATCATTTTATAATTAATGCTTTTTTGTTGACATTTATTTGAAAGCATTGTATTTATTCGATCGGACGGTCAGAATGATTGCATATCTGAATGATTCAGACAATTAATAAGAATTATTGCTTTTTTGCTATAAAATATTCTTAGATTTGATTACAGTATTGATATAAAAATTAATGTATTTTTTGACAAAACATTCAATAAAAGAATCAAAGTTTTTAACATAAGATAATAAGTAAAGTAATGTCATATAAATTATTTATAATTATCTATATTTTCATTTTTTTTGTATTTATAGCTTATTTAGCTTTTAGTATATTATCTAAAAATATATATAAACTAAAAATCAATTCATTGAATAATTTGTAATAAACATGATTTGAATTTTGTTTATCATTTCTATCATAAAATCATTGACACAATAATAATGTTTTCTCTAAATAACATATTTTCTAAACAATTCTCAATATATTTTAGTTTTCCGTTATTATACTTATTAAACAATTATTAGCACAGAATAAATGGAAACAAAGCTCTAGTTTTGTTGTTAGAAAATGTTTTTTGTTAAGAAAAGCCTAATTTCTATTAAATAATTGTGTCATTCCTTATGTTTTGTGTAAATTCTAAATCCATTTATTGATATATATATTCGAGAAATCTTGACCCGAATACCAAAACAACCCTTTTATTGTCATTTCAGAACAATATTGGTTTTTAGCACAATTTCCGAATGCATTACAGTATGTCAGCAATCATTTGAGTCATTTTGTAACGAATCAGAATTTTCAGAACAATATTCATAAATTGATCCGAACCACTCAAATATTTTGCTAATTGTTTTGTTTATTCAATTTCTTTTTGACCCAGGCTATACTGTACCAGTGAAATGTGTTGTTTGCAAGTAATTAGACCAGCAAGGTAAGTCTTCTCAGACTACTTATTGAAATACAATTCTTTTTTGACTACACTTTTGTGAATGAGCTCAACATTACTCGCGGTTTCACTCAATGGTCTGATTCAGTAACTATATGATGAGTAAAGAGGATCACACTAATAGTTGCCCATCAATATGCCCCTGGCTCGTCTCTTTTTCCTAATCTGAGCTGGGATTCAACCTTGCTTCAACAACATTTTGGGACTAATGAGCTAACTGTGCTAATGAAATGAAATGAATTGAAAATTAGGAAAAATTGTTGTGGAAATAGAGTTAGGGCTGGACTGGTAAGAAGGGTTGAGCTGTGAGGTCCAGGAATTGTTATTCTTTGTTAAATTCAATTACTTCTCAACCTTTTGACAAAATTCGCATTTCAGTCAAATTCGATGTAATTTTGTCCAATTTTGGCTCATTTACAGTCAAATCGATATTTTTGGTGAATTCGGTTGACTTTATAAACTGTATTTGCAATAAAATACTGAACCCCTGGCTTGAGGCCGACCCCATCGATTCGACCAGTCTTGCCAGTCCTAGAATCACGGAGAATAGATTTGTTGACCAAAAGGTATTATAATAATATAGTTAGCCAGGTTGAATTATGTACTGACAAAAGACAAACAAAACCAAAGTGTGTTAAAAATCTTAAATTGTGTTAAATTATACGAATCATTAATAACGAGGTTTTGGCGAAATATAAATTCTAAACAGAGATGAATCGGTTGAAAGATGTGATCAATGCACTCATCAATGCACAAATCGATGCAATCGCTAATACTGTAGGACTGAATGTGTATTTTTAGAATTGATTGCTATAAATATGTATTTATATCCAAAGTCCTTCTGTTTCTACCAATGGATAACAAATTGTTTCTTCGTTTTCGGTCACAAATATAAGAATGAATTCAAAGATTAAATAATTGAGTATTTGTTTTGTCATAAAAGAAAGTCAAGTGGATATTATTGAATATTTTGAATTGTGCTTGCTAATCATGTTTCATTGGTTTCTGCAGGTCTGTCGACAGCTACTGAATTGAATAAATAGAAAATAAAATGTATTCAAACATAGAATTCCTACTTTTTATAATGAAATTCTTTCAATACTTCAACCCTTTTAAGTATTTTATGCAAAAATGTTTCTTATTTTGAAATTGAATTAAATTGTGGGTAAACTTTGTATTTTTATCCAAACTCGTCTCTACTTCTGAATAATTGTTTAAAATTTTGATAAATTAAAAAACTTTATTTCATTTATTTAAATAAACGCAAAACCAAAATATAAAAACGTTTTATAATTTTTAATATAATTTATTAGTAATAATCGATTACTTGATTTCAATAATTAAGAAGTGATTCAATCAAATGAAAAGATATGTATCGACAGAATGGCATCAAAACAGACATCAAATTAGCTTTTATTAGACCAGCAAAACAAGACTCAGACAAACAGTGAATTTATTTTCTTCTTCTAAAGCATGAAATGGGGTTAAAGTAGCACTGGTGATATCGAATTTGGCGCTTCTTGTGGTTCTCATAGCCTGACAATTGTGAGCCTCTGTTCAATGCAATCAGATTTGTGGCCATTCGTCCATTCGGATTGATTAGAGCACCCAGTCTATCAATTTTGTCCAAATATATGCCCTGATTGGACACTGGACTGTAATCAGGCAGGTCTTCGTCCTGTATTCGAACAAAGCATTTATCAATTAGTTGTCAGAAAATCATTTTGTATTCATTGGCTTAAAAACAGTTTTCCCTATAATTTCAATATAAAATAGCATAACATAACATAACATTTTCGAACACCACCCCCACCCCCACCCCCACCCCCGACAGATTGCAGTCACAGACAGAAAAGTTGAAAATCGAATGTTTTGAATAAGTTTCCAATTATTATGATTGGAATTTGAGAGAAAGGAAAAGTTAATACTTGCTGATCAACGAAGGTTATAAAAATCAGCATGGGCCTTCTATTTTTCCAATACATGACGGTATAGCTATGTGTAAGGGGTAATCCATTGCTTGAAATTTCCCAGACATGAACTCAATTATTAGAAAAGTCAGTTCAATGTGAATCAAAGCAATTTACAAAACACCTGAATATTATAATATAAAGTAAACTTGGTGCAACTTTGAAAATCTCATTTCAAAAATTTGAAAAATACTCTTATTTCAGATTATAAGTAAATGTCATGTCATGTCATGTCATGTCATGTCATGTCATGTCATGTCATGTCATGTCATGTCATGTCATGTCGTGTCATGTCGTGTCATGTCGTGTCAACTCAGGACAGGAGTAGAAAATTGAGTGAAAGGCAAACATGATTTCGAGCTCTGCGCTGAATATTCCCAAAACCACCTGCGCTCACAAATCACATTTAATCGATGAATAAGTTTGTTTTTATTTTGCAAAAAATAGTTAAGATTTTATTATTTTTCTAATCATCTTGCTTATTTCTCTATGTTTAGTTTGACAATAAGTAAATTCATATGAAGTAAAATGAGCCCATAGTTTTGTGCTGTCTCTTTCTATTTAAATTATACTTTTATTTAGATAGTTATTTAGTAATTTTTTTAAAGTTCCCCAAATTTTTACCCTGTTACAATACGTTTTTATAAGCAACATATGGACAATTTGTACTTCCCTTAAAAGCCACTTCACCGCACAACTCATTATTACACACTTATGCATCTGTAGTATAGTTTACAGCTATACAGCTATATCGGGCATTGGAAGAATCAATAATTCTTACCCTGGCAAAATTTCATTGTGTAATTTAAGACTCATTGCTAAAGTTATATGCATTCGCGTAAGACCTAACTAGGGATTGGTTTCTCGGTAACAATACGGTAAGTAGTATTGGTTCGTGAAAAGGTTATTTATATTTTAACCTGTATCATTTTACTTTATCTATCAAGTTCTACCGAATCTAACTGTTATACTGTATAAGTATTAGATAGAAAGGCAATAATTAATCCATGTTTTATAAATTGGTTCAAATGAGCCATAAATTGTGAGCTATGGTCGACAACATTTGGCTGAGGGGTATTTTTTGGGCTGTTACTGTACTGTACATAACGTGACGCTTGCTTTGTGGCTCTATTACCATAAAATGATATAATAATATTCTGACGCGAAATACTCTTGCAATATAAGTGAATGTTTGATTCGGTTAATCAAACAGAATATTCGTTTCTTTTGCGAAAAATATTTTCAAAATAGTGTTTATATTTGTATTTATAGAGCATTTTGTAAACAGTTGTCAATTATTGCTGACATCTAAATACGAAAACCAAAAGTGTACAGGTTCTAATACTGTACACGTCATATGATATTACGCTAAAGGATAGAAATTACATAACTATTTCAAACTGTTGTCAAACTAAGCTTAATTCAACTAAGGGTTAATTTTAGGGATGTGCAAGGTCGGCCGAGTCAGGGGGTATAGGTGAAGTTTCATTCTATTTCTTCTTCCTTAAAATGAGGAAGGGTTGATTGTAGCAAGCTTCATTGCTATATTGTATAGTACTGTAGTAATAATGTGATTGCAATTCACTTACATTTGTATCCTGGATCGTAAGCGACATTTTGTTTGGGCCATTACTCGCATCACTTCCAATGCCACCGGCACTCAGAACATATATGAGGACAGAAAGAATGACTGACCAAATCGATACTTTTATTGATGTGAATGCCATTTGACAACACTGTTCAGATTTATTTATTATTAAATCTCTGAAATCGAGAATAATGTTAGAAATGTTTAAAAAATATTTTGCCAATCATTTTGTTGAATACAATAGTTTTAAAAGACTTGTATAATAGGTGTGAATAAAAGCTCTAAAAAAAGCTCATTTATGGCGATTGAGTTAAATGTTACGTAAGGTTAGTACAGAATACATAGTCTTAGCAGTAGATTATGAGCTCATATTTGATTATTTTGAGGGTTTCTGTATTGGATTCAAATTATTAATTAATTAAAGCTTAGAATTTCTATGAATTCATCGACTCATTCACTTCAAAAACAGAGATGTGCAAGGGTGACCAATGCAACATTATTCAAAACAACATTAAGTTTCTTAAATAACTAAAATTGTATTTCAATCTGAATCGCGAAATGATCACTGGTATAATATTCAATATTTAAAGTTGCCTAGAATCAAGTTTTCACATCTCTTATATTTTACTAAAAATATAATATAATATAAATTTTTAGAAAGATTTCATTCAAAATCAATTATCTATCAATTCATTGCTATTAATATAAACTCAGAATTACTTAACATTTAGACTCGATTTCGGATATTCTAAAAAAGTAAGAATTAATGCTAAATAAGTGATAAATTTGAAGCAATCGATGAGTAATTATTTAATTATTAATTGTATAAAAGTTTAGACAAATAAGAGTGTATTCGATGAGACATTATTTTATTATTATTTTTATTTAAAAACACTTATATTTGTCTAAATATTTATACAATTAATAATTAAATAATTAAACATCGATTGCATTCATGCAATGTTTGAGACAAAACGTTTCAACTTATGTGATCACATGTTTTAACTACCGTTTGCTAATGTTGGCACCAGACTGCTATACGCGTTCGGATTACCCGTTTTCTAGAGTTTGACTATAATATAATATTTCTATTTTATGAAGCCTTCGGAAGAACGGAAAAAATGTTCATAAAAACGGAATTCTTGTAACATTAAAGTCTATGTGAATGGGTTTTGGCTTAATTATGGAAAGTTCGTAATTTGGTATTACAGTACAGTATAGCTCATAAATCGGCATTTGATTGTAGTATTAATTGTTACAAACAGTTATGATCAGGTTCAGTTCAAATCTCACAATAGATACAAATGTGGGATATTTTACACCAAAGCCTACATAAGCCCGCATTCATGTATCAAAAGCATACTGTACAGGATAATTTGATGAAATTGTCAATTTTGCAAGAACTCCAAAACAATAATCTGTGACAGGAAAGAGATCCATATTTGTGCGCACCTGTGGTAGGCATGATTCATAGTGCAAAAACTGACCAGGTTAACAAAAATTTGATAATTCTAAAATATAGACTAACATAAATGTACTTGATGCATTTTCAACTTTTTCTTTCCAGTGGTGTAGCCAGTGCTGCAAAGATCACTTTTGCAGATTTAAATAATTGAATATCTTATGAACCCCCCTGGCCCAATTTAGTCAAGAGATCTTTTAAAAATAAAGTGAGCTTGCCAACATGAGAATGTTCTCAATCCATACTGTAACGACCTAGTGGCAATAAACTGATTTTCTACAGAGAATCTGTTTTAATAAAATAAATCAATTAAATAACACATTTTTCTATAGAAAATCGTGAATAACATATAAATTATTTAACAATTGATTGATTAACAAAATTATAAAAAATCGATTAAATTTGTTGACAAATAAAACAAAATTCTGATTCAAATGTTATATTTGAATAAAAGCAATCGTTTCAGGAATTGATTCAATTCTTAGAAATATTAATAAATAATAAATTGAAGGATAAATACAATTCAATTAAAATGAGTTCAAAGAAAAACAATAATATTTATAATCTGTTTTATGAATTCATTAAAAAATACGGAAGTTCAGTTTGGGAGGGCATTTGAATAATATAGAAGAATTGAGGTCTGCTTGTTTCATACAGATTTGCAATATTTCAAATTGGAGTAAGCAAGTCATAGAATGTCGACTGCCCTCCCTAATTTTGAAAGTAGGTACTTGTACATTTAGTAACAAAGAGAATAATCCAATGGACACCTCTGTTTGGACACCCCTTCAAATATAAAATTTTTAATTATATATTATTCGAACTTATATTAACATAATTTCATTTAAATAAAACAATTAATTCCTCTCTTTTCAAGTTCTGTCAGTTGTGCTGCACTACTAAACCCTGATTTCATTCACTTGTTATGCCTTTGGCTTATATTGAATATTATTGAAATCGATTTCATAGAAATTAAGTAAAAAGGCATAACTTACTAAATAAGACAAATGCGGTCGGTTTGAGGTCAGGTTGTGGTCAAATGAGAGGATAAAGTTACATAGGGTAAAATAATGTCCAAATCCTCAATATGAATGATCAAGATAAGCTGGATTAATATATCAATTCAAATACGTTAACTAATAAAGCTGTAAAAACTAGTCCTCCAATCGAACAATAAATTTGTACCTACTGTACCTGTGTCATGTGTCCCGTGTCATATGTTTATTAATAAATATAATCAAAAACAGCAAAGATTAAGAATAATTGTATTATAAGAGTACTACAGTATAATTACAGCACTAGTATTAGCAATACAAACAGTAATGCATTTCAAAATCAAACAATAATTTCCATAATTTGAATGAATAGAAATTTTAGAGTAATTTGAAGTGAAATGAAATTCTGTTTGAATTAAAAAAATAAAATTAAAAACTAATAAACTACTGTAGCGATAAGTGCAAGGTCCAAATCGACAAATTAATAATATAGAGAGTAGTAATAAATGTATAATTAGTTGAATGTTAAGCAATGAATGCAATGGTCATACCTTGTCCGACAACTGTAGCCCTCTTCCAATTAGTCAAACACTTTCAATATAGGACTCAATATCTTTGAATATACTTTTCCGAAACATTGGATGAGGTGTTGGTGTGAGTCGTGTAAATGCTTATATACACCGCACATATCAAGTTGGGTGATCTGGTTGGTTGGTTCCATACAATGACGTTCTCATCCAATCTAAACCTTTGGAAACAGAATAAGTTCAAAGTTAAAGTTACCCCGACGTCGGCGCATATATCCATACCTTAATTCACTTGAATTATAATCTAAATCAACAGAACTCTACAATAAGAGTATTTTATATGTCTATACAATAAGAAAAATGTTTACAAACACATTGAAGTCAATTATTTAATAAGATTTGTGCAAAAAAAAGAATCTTTTAAAGAGTTTTGTGAAAGTTATTGGATTTTATTTTTATAGAATTAATGCTAATATTTATGGCATTCAATGGTTCACATAAAGCAAAAACGTTGGAAATGTTAAGTAATTTAATGAATGAATAGATTATTGCATAGAATAGAAAATATTATTGCATAGAAAAACGAAAGTAAAGAATATTGTTTAGGAGTATATTTAGAGAGTATACCTATATTTGTAGAGATAGGCTATAATTAATAGTTGGCGGGGAAACAAACGCATGAATTACTGGTAGCTGTGATAAGAGCAACAAATTATTTGTATAGAATTCAATTGATACTCAATATTATACTATTCTCATGACATCCATCCATAAGTTAGTTGAGATTATTAGATAATAAGCCTTAACTCAATTCAATTATTTGTTCTCCAAAATAATTAGTTTAGTTTATGTCAGCCTTCGATTGTTTTCGCCAAAAGCGATGATTTCGGCAAATCATATATAGAGCACATATTCTACACTATAATCGCTTTTCAAAGCTTTCGTTTGTCATTAAAAAATTAATATCAATATAAGTCTGAACTATAATAGAATCGGTTGATTGAATTCATCATTATTTTCAGACATTTTTAAATTTTATACTTTAATACTATTCCGATTGTGATCTCACTTCAATTATATTCCTCATGAGATCAAGACTCAGATTCATTTGATTGTTTCACTTATTAATATTAATTGCCTCTAATTTTGCCGATAAATGAGTCCAGTTTTGTACAGTTTAGTGCAGACTAGAAGTTAGATCTAATCATATGATATATTAATTCATCTGATCAATGTATAGTTCAGCACAAGTTCACCCGTTTACATTTTTTCAACACTCTCGGTGGCTAAAAAAGATTAATTTTTTGCAAAAAATAGGCTCTGAATGAATTGGTCAATAATAAAAAGACTACTCCGGAGTAATTGATCTTAACTTTAAGGCTAAACTAAAACTTTTGATATACATTGCACTGACGATCGATACCGTCTGTCAACTGATTGTTATAATATTTGAACGCAATTTACTGATAAATTCGAGTTATCTGTTGGGAACGACTCATCCATTTGAGTTTGTGGTCATCAATAGCTCATAAAATGACCTGATCTCATTCCTGATGGAATAACTAATACGGGTAGTATTACTAATCAGTTTTGGTTTACTGTCGAATATGATTACTGAATATGCATTGGAAGCTATATTTCATTTATAATATAAGCTTGCACATTATATCTGATCAAATTGAGAAAAGCTTCGATTTATTTGATTTTCTAACAGATAAACGATTCTTATTTACTGAATCCAATCAGAAATAATCCTTTAAATCCTCTATTTATTCACATCCTTGTACTAAACAGTTATCTTTTTTATCACTTTATTTGGCTTTAGTTCTGTATTGAAATCGAAATGCATTTCAAATTAATTTTATTCAAAATACAGTCGATATACTAGTAATTAACCATCAGGTTTATTTTTATTTAAGTCATCAGAATCAGCACATTACAGTATACCCGTATTGTAGGGATGTGCAAGGTGGGTATAGACAAAACTATATATATCAGAGATGCAATGGGTCTGACGACAAGGGAGTAAGCCAAAAAAATTTGGCCAAAAGGGCTACAATCAATTACTTTTGAGGGCCAAAAGTGCCCCCATTTTCGAGTTTTTTCCTCCAAAACTTCGAAAAATAGAGGGGTAGGCCTCAGCCAAAATCACAGGGGGTATACCCCTACCTGTACCCCCATTGCCTATCACTGATATATATATATATATCATTTTACTCTAAAACTGTCAACAAGTAAAACAGGTTCATTTGAAGACTTAATTGAATATACTCTACATCAGACTTTACCAAAAATAACTGTTTGGTGAGAAATGATGAGTGTCGTTTATGGAATATACACTATTGTGAACTATGCACATTCAAAAAAATCATAAAAGTCATAAAGGTTTTGTTTTTCTTTCAACAGTGAACTCATTGAACACTTATTTTCTGTCTATTTACTAAAGTAGCTTATAATGTCAATCAACCTTTCACCATACTGGATAATGTGCCCTATCTCATTTGAATAAATGCATGAGAAGATTCAATAGGCTATTAAAATGTTTTGTTTACAGGGCCTCTAAGGCCAGCTTTGGAAAGCTTTGCTCTACACTACTGTAGAAGTATTTATAAATATTTTTGAATAATCCCTTTGAAAACTAAAATTAATGAATATTATGATGTATTTAAATAATATGTTTGTTCTCACACTCATTACACTCATATAAATCACTTCAATATTTTAATTAAAACAATGTTTTCTTGTATTATACAAAAGCAGAAAATCTGTTTTCTTCACAGATTCTCATATTTATCAGTCATTTATAAAATATTTCATAAAAATTAATAAAACGAATGAAATGTTATTTCAATTATTTCTATTTTGAAAACGATATAAAAATATAGATATAATTAAAAGTGAGGAATGTATTGGACTTTGCATTGCATTCTTCATTATGCCATACCATGTAAACATGTGCAAGAGGGAGGGCTGCCAATGGGTTCAATCTCTTTGAAAGGTGAGATTTACAAACAGCGAGCAGAATTTCTCAGAGCCCATCTAACCTTAGCCAAAAGTGGCCTGGCCGCTAATTTATAGGTGCATGACGTATAAAATGTCAGATCATTAGGTCCTTGGATTTGAGCTAAAATTATTATTTAGACTATGATTAATGATGAGCAGCGTCTGAAAAACGTATGATCCGAAAGTATATATCAGTCTGGTGTCAACATTAGAAAATTAATTTTGTCTCAAACATAGCTTGAATGCAATCGATGTTTAATTATTTAATTGTATAGAAATTCAGACAAATTATAAGTGAATTTAAATAATAATAAAATCTTGTCTCGAATATACACTTTTCAAGATCTCTGATATACAGTATTAAGTGATCCAGAGCTCTATTTTTATTCAAACAATAAAATCTCAATTATATCAAGAAAAGCCGCCAACTATTCGGCTTATTCAGAATTTTTCACTGAACTGGAGGGGAATAATACACTAAACTATACTTCAGGAGCAAAATGATAACGACCTGAATAGTTAGTGAAGAGAACACTGTTTTTCTTTGGACACAAACAACAACTTCAGGCAAAATACTTTCATCGATAGAGTGCCGGCGCTTATGCTTTGCTCTCTATTTATGAGAAGTTCTCTTCAATTTAACCGATCTATTCATCTGTAAAAATATGTCAAATATTTTATATAATATTATATTAGAGTTTATAAATAAAAAGACTCATCTGACTCGTGAATTTGGTATGATCCTGGTCATATGCTGTCAATCAATATAGAGACTACTGGACAATAATTTACAACTTATCCGTTAGTTTCAGCTAAAATTACAATTGATTCGACTAACCCTGCACATTTGGTGCAAACAAACGGCTTGTCTGTATATAGAGATATAGTATTCTATGATATGCTTTAGATTCACTGTATGTATAGACAACTGTTTCAATCATTTCACTGGTCATCGAAGGCATAGCAAACAGTATTTTAATATATTTTTAGTCAAAATCTTTATCCGATATAAAAGATCAAAAACTTTGACAACTAATCGATAATCATATACTTGGGTCGAATCGGAATGATTTGCTAACAAACCTTGGGGTGATTGCAGATTATAAGTTGGACAGATAGACAGACCCGCACTTTGATAAGCAAAACAATGATAAGAATATGAAATAATTTATTTATTTTTATGTTTTTCTACATTTTGTGCTTTCATTTCATAGACATCTCTGTTATTGCACAAACCAATCAAAACGATGGCATGACTCAGATGCAAGAGTCCACTACTCAGATGAGTGCTCGGATATGTATTCCACGACAATTCGATGAGTCCTAGAATGCATAGTCTGTGAAGAGAACGGGAATTGTATTCATACAGTATTAGTCGACAAAAGCTAATGTCTCTCATTAGCGGCCATTCTTTGTGGTCTAATCGCATCCAAGTCCTACATATTTACGACTGATAACTCACTTAGTTTTTGGTGCATATGTTGTGCTCCAGAGAAGGAACGGCAGTGAATGGAAATACCAAACATAAAACTGGTAATGGAGTGAACGGGAGAACAGAATTCCAATAAAGTTAGCGCTGAATAGAGTTAAAAGAATTTCTGTCTTTGAGTTAAGGAAAGAGTATTTAAGCAAAACATGAAATCAAATGCTTTCGAGTCTTATATAAAGAACTCATATAAAGGATACGATTGTTAGACAAGACATTGGAAGCCGTTTTCATGACTGGAAGCCACTTATCGTACTTAAGCCACCTGTAGTTGAATTGCATTAGAAATAAAAATTAAATATATTTTCAATTTTATTCTACTCTGAGTTGGCTTTCATTGGTTTACCTCTTCTTAAACAACAATAATATTGTTATCAAATGCAGTGCTAATAGAGTTATGTGGAAGTAGTGGCTGACAAACACATCGTTGGGCACAAACCTCCAGTTCACTGTCCACTTGTGCATAAAAACTCGGCCCAAATTGAATGAATTAATTATATAAGACTTCGGATGACTCATTAGAAACGGCATTCCTATCGTCAGCTTTAAAGACAATTCAATCAAATACTCATTCAAAACAAATTGCCTTTTCTTACAAACAATTCAATTGAATTCACTTATATTGAGAAATAAAATGTTAAGTCATTTAAGAATTATAGTGGAATTCACACGACAAGTGCTAGTGGCTGTGTGTCGGAGTTTTCTTATTTTCTCTTTTGCAATTTATCACCTAGGACATATGTATTCTGTATATAAATTTATAG
>JAQIWA010002085.1:0-14727 GCA_034693305.1 Eueremaeus valkanovi
AGAATTGAATTATCTTGCACCATTAAAAAGTTATTCAAAATACTGGAGCGAACGAATTAATTGACTGGCTCTTTATATAAATCATCAAAAATAATGTTAGATTTCTGTACGAAAAAAAAAGTTGAAAAGAAATACATATAAAGAGTCTAATAATCGATGAATTTGTTTCGAAGTGATAGTAAGATATTTGAAAATATGAGATGAATTGGATATATGAGACAGAAATCCATTTATCACATTCAGGAATATTCTCATAAATATTGCCTTCATTACAGAGAAGCGAAAGTTCACAGATTATAACTCTAAGGGATTCTTACATAATATCAAATTCAGTTACACTTCACTGAATTAAGCAATTCTACAGTATTTACAACTCATGTTATTCATTAAAATTTCATACTTTATATTCAAACGTGATATGCAACTAAGAGCTAAGTTAATCTAAAATTGTGCCAGATCAAAGATTTCCAATTTGAATCAAATTTAATTAAGATTTAGAGCCAGCTGAACCCCCTTGGCCATCCTAAAGATATTCGTCTTGATTGCTATTTCGACTGTTGGGTAACATTTATTTCTAATAATCTCGTAAACTCTTCTTAACCAAGTGGCCATTAACCCAGTGGTGTGCTTCTGGCGCCACAATCAAACTCGTCTACTATACTAATGAGTCATACATTCCAATTCGTGAACCTTGGGTTCACTATTCAATACATTATAACTTAGCTTTGTATTAGCGATACATTAGTGCTTATCATTTCCAGTCATATATAAAATGATCACAAAATTGAAGTAGAGTTCAGTCGATAAGCAATGATTTTTTGAACAAACTTTCATTGAAATAATTGTTTGCAAATATCAATGAGTATTAGTAATGAACTTTACGATTGGATAACTCGGGAACTTTACGATAGCCAGTCAACTGGCCTCCATGTGAACTAAGTGTGCTAGGGGGAGTTCAAGTTCTATTTTGGATTTTACTGCTAATGACTGCTTTAATAAATCGAAACTCATTAAATGTAAGCTATTATTATACAATCAAAATAGACCAAGGCAAATATGTGGTCAACATGATTAATCAAATCTGTAGTCATTAGGAAGCAAAATAGTGTCGTCTAAAAGTTGATTCCATTGAAACAAGCATAAGTAATAATCAAGCCAACTAGTGCAACTCTCAATAATTCCAGTTATGTTTTATAAAATTAATTATCCTGGACATTTTTCAGTTTTAATTTTTATAAAAATCAAATTCATTGCTTGTGGCTCTATGTGAACACTAATATGACCAGGTTATGTTTGGACTATCAATGACCACAATATTTATCGCTAATATTCTGAATAACTTATAGCAAAGAAGTATTTTATGAATAAATTCTTTGATTCGTGAAAAGCTTTGAATAGAATTCAATTCTAAATTGAAGTTTAGGCCAAATGTCTGAATGAATGAAATAAATAAAATGTTTTAATTTATTTGTATTTTATTACAAATTAATTATAATTTCGAATTGATTTTCACCATTCAATTGCACATTCAATTAAATATATGTTTGGTAAATGTCCAGGATTATGGTATCATCAAGCCATATTTGTTTTACTCATTATTCCATATGATCTCAATGGTCAAGATTAGAATTCCTATAATTTCTGAATGTTTATGAAGTTTTTCAATGTTTTCAAGACATGAGCTGTAATTTAATTTACATCACATTAAGTGAATGAGTGGTTGAAAAATGAATTTTATAGAAAATTGAAAAATGATGTGGTTTTGAATTTGGATTTCAATTGAATTAGACGACCTGGATATTTGTGTCGTGTCTCACATATCAATTAAATTTTTATAGAGTTTTTACTTTAGTATAATTTAATTATTTTAAAAGCTTTACAATCAAATAGATTAGCTCTAGTTCTCTAGTTCAAGCTAACTGTGCACTACCTTGGTTTATTTGGTGACTTTAGTGCCTTAACATACCTTAAATACTATCAATAAATATTTAAACTTAAATATAATGATTGCAGACATTTATTATTGAATAAACCGAATGCAAACTGAAGTCAAGAAATAGGTTTCGGGAAACGAAAGCCAATAAATGTTTGTCGACTCGAGAATTGCTTTTAGGATTTGTATAATTCATATCTTATTTAATGATTATATTAGAAAACTTTTAGCTAAAGAGAGAGCAAATACCAGATTCTTATTATTTGAGTGCCAATAAATATGCAGTTCATTTAATGGCTTTTATTTCCTGGCCATAGAATATATTGAATTCTTGTTTATCTTATATTATCTGATCCACTGATAGACACATAAGTAGATTGAGTTTACATAACAACCTGAAACTCAGCATTTATTTCCCATTCTATTCATAAGAATAAATATTTTATTTCAGTGTTAATTCATTGCTTATCACAGAACTGTTCGCTTTCATACCGTTAATCAACTATTCATTGTCTAACACATAGTTATTAGAAATTTTAGTTATAATTACTTTTCTGTAAAAATTATCAAATCTATTAAACGCTTGAATT
Organism: Eueremaeus valkanovi; assembly: GCA_034693305.1. NCBI lineage: Eukaryota > Metazoa > Arthropoda > Arachnida > Sarcoptiformes > Eremaeidae > Eueremaeus > Eueremaeus valkanovi. Next base: position 2,524 of record JAQIWA010002085.1, read on the forward strand.
AATTTCAGTTAATTAATGTTTTTTTTCTGTTCGAAAATTTATTTTTATTGTCTATTCTGTACATGTGTTCTACACATTAATATTTTATTATAATTCCCATAATTTGTCGCAATTTTAAAGAACATTCTTTGAAATAATCATATATTTTGCTGTAATGTCGTTCAGGAATTGCTTTTTGAAATTTTAAGTAAAAATTCTGTTTTTTTATTCTCAGCTTATATTACATTATCGCAGATTATGTTTGGGTTTGAATGTGAAGTCGAAGTGTGTCTAAGCATTTAAACTATACATTCATCGAATTAATGCAGCGATTATTGTCTGTAATTCCGAATCTCAACACAATAACAGTTGAGTTCAATTAATTTTTCCGGTAAAGCATTGGTGACCTAAAAAATTGGGGAAAAGAGAGAATCGATTTAATTGTTTGGCTGAAGTGAATGCGATAAGAGTTTAGTGTAGTGTTGGACCGCATTCTCGTTCAATACAATACAGTACATACACAGCAATCAGAAGATGTGTTCTTACTGTGTGTGTGACTAACATAACATTCATTACATTACTCTAATTGTAAACATAAGTTACTAAAAGAGAATCGCAAATAATTAAGTCCTAACTCTATAATCACAGCTAAGGTTTTCACTTAATTCCTCTGTTATTAACTGCTATAACAGTAAAAAGTAAGTTATTATTAAATCACACGTTCTCTCCAACAGTACTCTCCAACTCGTCTAACAGTCAGAATATAACGTCTTTTATCCCTAAATCCCTTAATGACTAAATGAAAGGAAATTGAAAAAAGGCTTTTCTAGTAATTGAAGTTAATGTCGAATATAATTATAAATTAACAGTTGGTATGACTGAATATAAACCAATTTTATGGCAAAACTTATAACTTCTAATACCTTAGTCTATCGATTCGGCACTTAATACACAAAAGACTACTAAAGAGCTGGGAATCTGATTGAATGCAAAGCAAATGCAGTGAAAATGCTTTATATTTCTATACTCTGTAGAACTGATCTGAAATTTCAATTCAATTCTATAGATATTAATATATTGGTTCAGAAATGTATTGATGATAGAAGTATCGATTGAAATATTGGGTATGAGAAAGTTGACTGTATTATTTTCATATGTGTTCCGGACAGTATTTTAAGAGCAATAAGAAATAGCATTTAATAAGTTTATATTGGATTCAGAGATATAGAGATATAGACTTACTGTACAATCAATTTATGGTTGATTTGGCGAAATGTTCATCACTTTTAGTAGACTTTTCTGTTGTACTCGTATTGAGACTCATGTCTATCTGATTGTCAACGATATTGATTTCATTCCGATTTGTTCCGTTCAATAAGTTCTGTGTCTTCTCTAGTCTTTTCATAGTTTTACTGCTTGTGATACTGGCATTCATTTTTACAGCTGAGACAACATTTGTCGTATTATTAGTCTTTGAATTTGACACTAATTTCAGAACATTTTCTTTTAGTTGATTCACAAATAAAGTATTTGTAGAATAAACAGAATTTTGTACATTAGTTGATATTGTTGTTAGACTTGGCCTTAACGTTGAGCTTGTAGTTAGTGGGGAATCCAATTGACTTCTGGTTGTCATCAGTAGCTGTGCCGATGAGAGGATCGGCTGTTCGTTCGCCTGAATAGTATTCTGAACTTGAATTAGATTTTCACTGGAATTGATGTCATTCTCCTCTGCGAGTGCCAGAACTGCATTCAAGTTTGTATTTGTTTTCTTAGTAGTGTTCAAACTGTTGTTTATTTGCATATTTGGGTTCCAAAGGAAAGCGTAATAAAGAGAGAGCACTATAGCGGCCAAACTCACGGCAAACATATACGCCATTACTGTCATTATTCGCACTATTTTTCTATTTTTCTTTGAATCGTAAATTCTCGACGGATTCTGGACACCCGGGTAATGTATCTCTGACCGGGAGCCGGAAGGGTTGCTCCCAGTCTTTGGCTCTGGAGTTGTGACTGGAGTGGAAAGTCCGAAGTTGGCTGTATTGGCGCCGCAGTTGAGGCTAAGATCGTCGGAAACATTATTCATTGAAATTGTATTTATATCACTCATCTCTACAATGGTTTGCATCAAATGAGACCAACAATTACTATCTGTTCCACAAATAGTCAACTTTTTAATCAATTCTCACAATTCTTATTACTTTTCGATATAAAGTATATCAGAATTGTTGAAAAGACGGTCAATAAGTCGTGTTAATCGTCAGATTCAATATGAAGTGACAAATATCTGAAGAAAACAGTTATTCTTTCATTTGATATCGTTTTGATTACTTGTTTTCGCTGTCCTTTCGATTACACATTCTTTTAGGAGAAGTTCGGAAACTAAATACAGAGCCGAATGACATGCCGTCTGACTGACGGTTGCACTACAAGAATGAGAATGAGTTGTGCTTTCAATTGAAATGAATAGACTATTGACTAAAATATTTGATGGAGAGCTCAGAGAAAACATTGAGCACATCGCTAGAGCACTGAGAGCAAGAACTGGGAGCATGATCACAGCAGAGCATCGCACTGGCATCAAATTGATCACTACTATCAGTGGCTGCAAAACAGATTTCAGACTAGAAGTGGAACACATTCACCGCACGGGCAGTGATGAGAGGAAGAGCACTATTTTGTAATGCAGTCATTGTCGCACAAGATATGACTTTTACCTCAAAAGAAAACTCGACTTTCGACACAACATTAAACACTTTGTGTTATATACTGTACGATATGTTTAGCTTATGTTTGTCTCAAACACTTTTGGCTCAAAACTCACGCTTTTGTTGATAACATCGAAACTAAACATTAAATTATTTCTTATACTATCGATAACTTATAAATTCTGACACAAACTTCTGCTCTATCAGTCTCTGTCGACTTCCTGTGCAATAAGCTTGGGTGGCCTCTAATACATTTCCTAATAATCTGAATCATATTAATCTTTGAGTCGCACTCGCATCCAATCCCAAGTATTGATTGTCTCAGAGCATTCAAAATAGGAGACAAAATAGTTTCATCTCATATGAATCGTACGATTCTGTAGCCAACAGCGCAATGGCATTCAGTTTTTACATCAATACTAGTATTACAGACAATACCAGATCTGATATTAATATTAAAATAATATTTAAAAAAAATTCACATTCTTTTCGAAAAAATAAAAGTTTTATTTAATATTTAATTAAAGTCTAGCCTTTGTTACCAGTATTTGATTTAATTAAACTTTTTGTTTGCTTTTGAAAATGAAAAATCTGAAAAACATTAATTTTCTTCTTTATCTATACAGTTGTAGACTTAAAAGTTTTGAACTCAACAACATTGACAAACACTGAACAAACATTAGACACAAACTGAATGCTCATATATTCTGTTCCCTAATATTTAAATGTCATTAACAGACATGAAAATGTGTGATACAAATGAAGTTACTTTTAGTACAAAATTGTTTGACAAAAGGAAACAAAATGAATAAATTGGGCGCAGAACTGAAATCGAAATTTTATTAAATAAATCGTTGAATTATACTGTAGTGAAAAAAAATTGTTAAAATAAAAGTTAAAAATAATTTATTATTCATTTCTATTATTTTAAAATCAAATTATCCACAAATGCATTCAATTTCAGTTACTTTTCGGATATTTTTCAACTTTAAACTGCTTTAGCTTTTTAGCGCTCATAAGAAGAAAAAGAGATTTTTTCACTTTTTTTTATTATCAAAAGTGAATCAGAGAATAGAAAAATAATGAAAAGAAGAATCCATTTCTGTCTCTTTTATTCTTAAATTTCTTTTCCCTTTTAGCCAACACTCAGTTAATGTGTTTGAAGTCATTTCGAGATTCAAAGGTTGAAAATGAGTCTCATTTGGTATACGTTTGAGTTATTCTGAAAGAAAATATTTTAGACTTTATTTTGTATAGATTTTTAATTTTATAAAGCGATTACTTATATATAAGCCTAAGCTTCATATTTGAGTTGCAATTGAAGTTCAATGCATTCATAAGTCTATTACGAAATAAATATTTAATTCAATGCATTAATAATGAAATAATTCTTATGAAAGCCTTCGGAATACGTATAAGCAGTCAAACAGTTCACAGACAGCCGTATCGTTCAAAGACTTCTTTAATGTCGCCAATTGTCTAAACGAAATGACCTCTCGATGTCCTACAAGTGTTGGCGCACATGAAAAGACATGTAAAGAGCAGTTTCGCCAAAAGTGCAAATCTTTGTGAAACTGGACGTCAATTATCGCTGCAATCGATTGGAAAAACAACAGAATTATTGGATTAATTTGGTTGAAGTCAGTCCTAAAGAGCTGTTGATTAACTCAAATAAGACTCTCTTAAATACATTACATTAAAGAGTCGATGCATTTATTATACCTGGTACAGTTACTGTTATTATAAAATACACTACTGGTACAGTAGTGTCGTAATGAACTGCACCTGTTCAAAAAGCTTTGGTTGCAAAAGCAAAATTCAATCATTTTTAATGAAATATGAACTCAATTAAAATATGAGTAATTCATTAATATTGGATTGAATTTCGTAATTATTAATTAATAGTAATCTAAACAATATATCCCTTCCCAATGGGAAGTTCCCATAACCGGGCTCTTTAGGAAATCAACTTATGGTGAATAACAAGTAAATTCAATTCAATTATTATTATTTTCCCCATCAAATCGAAAGAGGTTTTGAATTGGGACATTAGCTAGCTAAAGTGTAGTTACAGTTTGAAAATATAGACTCCATTTCCATTTGATCCAAGTCTAGAGCTGTCTATTGCTCTCTGAATTGATTATCAATATTCATACGGTTATATTGGAAGCGATCGTTAGGAATAAAATACCTATCAATTTATCGAAATCTGAGCACATCTTCACATGTAATACATGTTATATAATATTTGATTGAATTTTCTATCAAATAATGGCAAAAATATTTCCAGACATTCGCCTAAAAAGACAAAAAGATCTGAATAATAGATATTCAGAAATATAGTCTGAATTCATATAATATTACTTTCCATTATTTGTTTGTGTTTTTCTATTATATTTCTGTCGAAAAGCTTTTAACAAAACATAGCTTTAGTTTTATTTTTATTTTGTCTGTAAATCTGATGAACTAATGGTTAAAAATTAATACTTATTTTACAAATTCTTTTGATGCAAAGCTGACTTCATTGTACATTATATGAATTTCTGTTAGCTTTTGTTTTGCTAGCCTGAATTATGAATGTTTAAGCTTGGTAATTCCGACAAAGTGGGTCTTATCAAACATTCACTTCTATTCAGATTAACAAATAATACTGTAATCCAATTCAGCCTTCAATGGTAATAGGCTTTGTCTGATACAGTAGTTACCTTTCTTAAATAAAAATAATGGACTCAAATGCCTAAATTCTTATATAATATCAGCGAAACATTCTCCTGGGTACTTCTGAATTATAAATAATAATATTTCTTTTCTGTTAGAGTATATCTCTATTCTATTTGCTCAACAAAATGAGTCAATTCATAAATTGTGAGCAAAACGGATATGAAGTAACAATTTTGTACATAATATTGAATTATTAACAGACACTAGTTGTTCGGCTTAAGCCGATTCCTATACCTCCTAAGGATTCAGAAACGGGTAATAAATTTAACGGTACTATAAATCTAAGTAAATATAAGTCTATAAGAATTGAGAACTAAAAAAAGGTCTAACAGTTAGACTCTAACATAACTAAAGGAAAGAGTATTTCAATACATTTATCTCTATTTAGTTTAAAAATCACGTCAAAGACATCGAGTAATTGAATGAAAATCATAACAAAAACAAACACTTTATTCGTGTAAAGGGGTCTCAATATTTCGATATGAGAGCAATAAACTAGTTGATCGAAAAGGACACGGGTCAAGTTTGGCCAATTTTTTTTGTTATCCAATTTAAGAAATTGATCCAATTCAACCAAATTGACATTGACTCAAATTCAACCAAAATATAATAATCAAAAATAGTCTGTTTTGTGCATCGCATTAAATTACCTTGATCATCTTCTAATTTAAGATAGAAGTCTGAACTGTTTATTTCAATACTTGCAATAATAAGCAAGCTTAAACAATATTATTCATAATATTAATGAGTTTAGAAAATTTTCTTAAAAAATCATTTAACTGACAGCCACTTATAGACCTTAAGCACCGTTTCCTAATGTGTTATGCAATCCTGAAGTACAGTATATCTGTAGTACTTTTAAATTGAATTAAAATTGCATTCAAGTGTTTTGTTTTTAATTAAATCAGTCAACTTTTTAGTGCTATTTCAACAATGTGACATTATCAGAGATTAGCGTCTATGGTCTACCCTGGGCATTTTTGAAACTGACATGTCATTTGATATACCCAGTTATTATATATCATTGTTTATCCAGACTTGAAATAAAATATCTTAAGAACAGAATAATAAAAAGGGTTTTAAAATTTAATCATTGAATTTAGACCAAGTATAGAATTTCATTGGAATTAAGCTCTTTATCTGATTAAACATAGAAAATAATATCTATTATAAGCTTATTATGAAATTATATGAAATGATAACTATCCTATTTTTAACTGTCCCACACACTTCACATCCTTCTATTGGTCGTTCAATACGAGACAATCGAAAGATTTCCAGAATTTAATCCTCAAAACCAAATAAATGTGTTTTCAGTGCAAACAAAGAATATTATGTGAAATGTTTTCCAATAGAATATCAAAGCAGAGAATCAGTGTCTGAAGTATTTTCCTTTTGTTGTGATTTCGGATCTAATGATCCGAAGAGTGATATGAATTCGGATGGAAATGAATTCTTAAAGAATTGGTTGAATGCCTGTATTGAATGAGTGACGCCATCAGTGGTTTGATAGTCGGATGAACGGATCGATTGATGCCTTACGACGTAAATGTGTGCGGATGTATGTGACGGATGTGAGGGCTGTATGAGCGCTGAGTTTGCTCCGTCTCCTCCAGTATTCCTGAACGACTCAGCTGTTGATGGTCTAAATGGCCGCCGCTTTCCGTCTACTTAACACATCCCAAACAGAGATACATTATTTTTGATTCATTTCTGTCAAACAATTAAAGCGCTTATAGTACTAGAAATGTAACGAAAAATTGTCGAAGAAATTGATAGAAATTGAATACTTATATAGAAATACATTATTTAACTATCATATCATTGGTTATTGAAATTATATTTTGATTCTTAAGTCAAAATTATATTTATATATACAGTATATTACATATTAAAGAATTCTAATCTAAAGAATATAAAGAATATTCGTTACAAATATCTATTGTGTGTATTATTAATATTAATAATTATATAAAAGTGTATAATATATTGAATGTTTGCGATGTTTATAACGGAATCATTAGTGATATTGTGCCAAAATTCCTGATATTTCGAAGAATGAGAATCTGAAAGATTGATATGACTTAAGAGAAATGTGTTTAAAAAGATTTTAATCTAATCTAAAGAATCAATTGACCAAAAAAACACTAAATTCCGAACAAAATAACTGTTATATAATAGCTGTGCGAAGACATGGCTTATAACTATCATCGGCGACACATGAAAGCGTTGGCCGAGGCGTCCAATTCCGCGTCGTATAGCGACGCCGACAGTGGCTCGAGTCAGGCCAATACGTCCACTTCCAACCACTGCGAGGAATGGAATCCAAACCAAATTGTCTACAATAAGGCATAACTGACTTCTATACTGATTCTGATTATATAAGAACTAATTGACTGAGAATTTAATTACACTTTTATTGAATGAAAAGATGGAACAGATAATAGAGCGCATGCAAGACGAACAGTTCGGGGTTCCGGTGCGCACAGTCAAGAGTTTCATGTCCAAAATTCCTAGTGTTTTCACCGGTACTCAAATCTAAGGCCAATACAAAGCAATGTTATTCTTATTCTTACTGTTATTCTTATGGTCTGTATATTAGGCTCAGATCTGATCGCATGGATGATGAAGTCACTAGACCTGGAGGACCAAACAGAAGCACTACATTTGGCCAATCTTATGGCATCGCACGGATACTTCTTCCCCATCGATGACCACGTGCTCAGGTAAGTGATGATCGATTAGATATATAGAGAGAATATTAGATGAATTAATTGGTGGATTCGTTTACTCTTTTTAAATAAAGAAACTCTATTTCCATTAGTGTGAAGGCCGACTCCACCTTCTATCGATTCCAGACCCCGTACTTCTGGCCCTCCAACTGCTGGGAACCGGAGAACACTGATTATGCGGTCTACCTGTGCAAAAGAACCATGCAGAACAAGACCCGGTTAGAGCTGGCTGACTATGAGGCTGAGAATTTAGCCCGACTTCAGAAAATGTTTAGCAGGAAATGGGAGTTCATTTTCATGCAGGCAGAGGCTCAGGCAAAGTGAGCCAACCCTTACTCTTGTGTTTCAAACTCTATCTGATTGTTCATTCATTCATTCGATTCCTTTAAATAATTGACTTTAGAGTCGATAAGAAAAGAGACAAATTAGAGAGAAAAGTGTTGGACTCTCAGGAGAGGGCATTTTGGGACGTCCACAGACCTGTGGTAAGCCATTAATCAGTGTTTGGCCAATACTAAACCCATGAACAAAATTATCACTAATTGTCTAATTGTGTCCAAAGCCTGGATGTGTTAACACAACAGAAATCGATATAAAGAAAGCGTGCCGTATGAACAAACCGGTCAAAAGCACCAGGGTCAAAATCTCCACTGTAAGCTAGCTCTTGATTATATGACTTTGATCTTTGACAAATTGTCTGACCATTTGACCCGGTGGCGGATCTTGTGTAGCACTTGGCCTGTTCTGTTGGCGGCGGTCGTGTCAGTCCTGTCAACGAAGCCGACAAAACAGAAGTATTAAAGCGTGAAATCGATTCATTGCGGATACGTTTGGACCACAGGATAGGAGGCGTCAAAATAAGTAAAGTCGCCGAATCTTATTCAGCGTTTTACGAACAATGGGCCGAATACGACCCCTTCATCACATTGCCAGAGCCTAACAAAGGGGTAAACATTTGCTTTCACTATAATTACTGCTTTCTATTAAATTCTTATCAATTATTCATCAATTTATTCATTTATTACTTGCATTCAAATGCATTCTATACGTGTGTATACGTGTGTGCGATAACACAAGTCATCTATTTTTAATACTTCTCTTCTTTTTATTCCTTATTTCTGACTTCAATTCAAACTTACAGAAAGGTCAGCGTTAAGTAAGAATTGAGCCTCGTTGCATTCTACTAAAATGATACCTTTCTTCTTTATTTAATCGTTCGAACAATTCAATTACAACTCAGACTAAGCAATAAAACCCTAATTTTTAGCTATACCTTAAATTGGACCCTCATTATAAACAATCTACTTTATTATACAACAAGAATCGAATGGCGTATTCGAAACAATTTTTTGATTTTTCTGTTTTATAGTCCAGAATAAATGGTTCCTTCAATTTGAATATTAAAAGAGCAAGGACTGTGTAATATTCATATCATGTTCTTCTCTCAACTTTTAATAGATTATACTTCTGTTTGAAATATCATTTGTATAAACAAGTCATTAGTACTCGTTATTAATGATAAACACATAAAATGCATACAAATATATAATTAAGTATTAAACAAATGCAATGGGAATACAGTTTAACCGTATTTTTTGAATTACTTGACTTCAATAGACGCCATCGAATCCTTGGATAAGTGATTCGACTGACTTCTGGGAACTGGAAAGACAAACGTAATATTGTTTTTCATATTATAATTAACAATCAATTTATTGACAAATATTTCAAATCAATGTAATGGCCGACATTGCCAATGCAGCAAGGACGTCCCATGTAGAAGAGTACGGCGCTGGGCCTTCTCACTCAAAGAATTACTGAAAGACGGCGCCGGAAGGGATCAATTCATCAAATTCTTAGAGAAAGAATTTTCTGCAGAAAATCTCAAGTAATGCTAATATAGTCTTATCATTAATGCTCATAAATATAGATGGATGCAAATATATCAATATTTAAGCAAGATGGTTTACATTTTATTCTTCATGTTATTCTTATGATAAGAATTATTTATTGAATATAATATTTGCATTTCATTAACTCATTGTGTAATGAATGGAATCAATCAAAGGCTCAATTTATTAAAATAGCTGTAAACCATCTGTTGTCCATCTCTGCTCATCTCTGCCCAACTCTGCCCATCTCTGAATAGAAAATTTTTAATAATGCATCGAATCTAAGAAATTTTTTGCTATTTAAGAGTCATTTCTTTATATAATGGCTTAATATTAAATTGAATCTTGGTAGTGCCCTCCGAAAGAGGGTTGTTGTAAGAAAATGCACAGTTATGTTAATTATTGTTAATATTAAAATAAATTCTTTAGATTCTGGGAAGCCGTTCAAGAGCTTAAATGTGTACATAGTCGTGATGTGGCCCAGAAGGTCCAGGAGATATGGAACGAATATCTCGGATCAGGTATTGTCATAAATATGAGCAATGAATGTATGGATTGAATATGAAAAACGATGAATACCTTTGACCGGAACAGACGCCAACTGTCCCATAAATATTGACTGCAAGTCCTATGAGATAACGAAGAAGAATATGGCCAACACTCCCAACAACCGGTGGATCTTCGACGAGGCGGCCGGTCATGTGTACCAACTAATGAAAAATGATTCGTATCCGCGATACCTGCGCTCCGATATGTATAAAGAATATTTGAACGGAACTAAGAAGAAGGTGAGACCACTCCATATCCAACGCGTGTTAACATATATTGCTTAAGATATCGCTTGACTTCCCTCGCACTTAGACTTCTGTGAAAGGCATTCGTGGAGTGATTACATTTAGCGCGAAGAAAGTTGGAGACCAACTGGCTTTGGCCGCGGCTAACACTACTACTTCCCTTACTTAATAAGATTTCTAAATCAGATCAAAGCTCACTATTTTCCTCCTTCTCTTAAACAAATAAACTAATAATTTAAACAAAAAAAAAATAAACTAATTCTTAATATTGATTATAATAATGAAAAGAAACTCTCAATCTATTAGAATCACTTCATGTAGTAATCAGTAATCACTTTGTGTTTTACTGCTTTCTGTTTCTGTTCTCCCGAATGAATGATTTGCTGCTTTGAGTTAACGCCAATTGTAGTGATTATTAACAAAAAAGGTGCGGCTTTTCCATCAAACATACTCTATATATCAATACATTCATCTTATTTTCTCTCTTGCTTTTAGTTTTTCAGTTGTCTCTCCTTTGTTTTGACTCTATCTCTCACTAATACTATCTTTACTTCATTTTTCAAATCCTATGTTTAATGTATTTTTTTCCGTAAAAATGATTTTTATACTAATTTTTTTCAATTATTTGTTTCTAAAAACTTTGTTGTCGTACTACAAATGTCGAACAAATTAAGTATTAATGTCATAATTGATATGTTTTTTCTCTTATCTTTTCCATCCGGACCTATAGCACAGCCGATTCATTCCTAAATTGCCGAGTTTTAATGTTTAAGCCACAAATTGACCTTGACAATTAAACTCATTGATTGATTGATTGATCATACAATTTGATTCAATACCTGTGATTTGACAATACTATTTGAGACACACTTTTATTGATGATCCAAAGGGAACACCAGATTTCGATTTCGAAATTTTCAAACAATTCAAATACAAAATAAAACCAAATATAAAGATAAAAATCTATTGTATTTAAAGACCAATTATAAGAAACAATTAAATATTAAGAAATTAATTAATGAATTGCTATTCCATGTTATTTAGAGTTATAATAATTATATATAAATATATTGAAAAACGTGTTAATAATAATATATACTTTACTTTTAAATGTTTGATCGCATTATAATTCTTATCATTTGAATACCTCATTCGCAAAGATTTTCACTCTTTCTCTCTTTCATTATATTTATTATAACTATTATTTAAGTAATGTTTTTAGAAAACTATTTAATTAATTATTTGAATGACTGAAAAAGCATTTGAAAAAGATATTTTAGATTTAAAAAGAAGAAAAAAAATTGTTATAAGTTATTACAAAAAAAAAACATTTATTATATAAAATATTAATAATTTTAAAAATAATGTAGACTTTGTT
>JAQIWA010002086.1:0-14724 GCA_034693305.1 Eueremaeus valkanovi
AATCTCAAACTCAGGGGGGGGGTATTTGGTCTATACCCCCCCCTATGGCATCCCTAGCAAACGCGGGTAATGTTTAGTTGAAAATCATGTTTATTGTGATCGACAATCGTTTTAAACAATTTTAGTATAATTTTTGAAACTTTTATTCCTAATAACAAAGTTTAGTGAAGATAAGGGAGTATTGTTAGAGCGGCGGCCAATTGTGATGGCGAGTGAAGACCACCCATAGTTGGCTATCATGGCTATCCTGACAAGCCTTCTCTCACCTGTCTTACCATCTCTCACACCTAATGAGCGCCACTGCATCTGATTGTAGGTTTGCTGAGATATTTGAGTGACAGCCGAAGGCCCGCAACATAACAGATAATAAAATCGAGTTGTTTTTTGGATGGGGCACAGGGAGGACAAGGAGGGAGCAAGTTTTAATATTAAGTTTAATACGAGTTCGGGCACCACTTTGTTGGGCACGTCCGACAAATGCTGTTGACAGCACAATGAGTGCCATTTATGAGCGTATTATTAAATAAATCGCTTAGGATTAGGCGCTCTACCAATATATCAATAGCAGCGCACAGTCATCAAACTTAGCCATGTTAGCCCAGTCTATTGTCTGTTTGCTTTTCAATATAAAAATCAAGAGTACATGGCTAAGTCAAGTCAAGCTCTGTATTCACTTCTAAACAATTTTCATTTTCCAAAACTAATATTTTCCGTTCGAACCTATGATTTAAAATACAGCGAAAAAACAATTTAAACCCAAAACTTGTTAATACTATAGAACGGAGTAATACTACAGAGATAGTCAGAAGTAACAGCAAGTAAATCTTAATCAGAGAATCGATCCAAGTGCGCACTGTAGAACTGTTAAGGTTGCTATATAACCAGCACATGCCTAGTATATAGCAACCTTAACAGTGCTAAGTGCGCACTTGGATCGATTCTCTGATTAAGATTTACTTGCTGTTACTTCTGACTCACTCTGTACAGTACAGTAACAGAGTCTATGTTTTCTACAAAATACGTGTTCCAGTGATTTAGTAGTATTTGTTTTAACTTAAGTGATAGTCAACTACTGCTCAATAGTGGTTAGGAAGAGCTGAGTAATGATTAGGCCAACAAAAAATAGGCAAAAAGAAGATGAGATCGTTTGCCGACATTTCATATAAGAGATGAGTTCTTCTTAACTGAATTAGAAATATGTGGAATAGAGAGCAGTATATGACAACTGATCCGGATATATGGATGACCACACTTTAGATTTATCATTGCTCTAATGTATTTGGAGTGACTGATACACATTATCCGAATAATGTATGTAATGTACGCCTATCCCTATCCCTATCCCTATGCACATACATAGCCATCGCCTGAAATCTATTTTCACAACAATTTTCTAGTTTAAGCTGCGCTCAAATCATAGTATCAACAGAACGGCAACCGAAGAATCGACGACAACATAACTCATCTCACTATACAGTACAGTCGTATAGACTCTTGACTACAGTTCGGCCAATACTTAATAGTGAATTGTGCTCTCATCACAATAACATCATTCAATTTATACTTTTGAAATATGATCACTAATGTAACTGTGCGTTTGCACAATCTCATCTCCACCCAACCCAGTTTGTGAGTGAAACTGCTTTTAGAATGATCTTCATTAACATAATAACTAACTTTATATTGCAATCCCTCAAAAAATATAGTCTATTATAGACTACACTATTGTTCGCCAAAAGTACCTAACAGGGTACCTAACTCTGAAAGCATATTGCAGCAACTTATTGGCTGAGGTATCATAGATCAAAGGATTGATAGGATAAATAATAAGGCTTGTTAGTGTTACCCAAGATGCACCACGTGGTGGTCAGCCTTGTAGTACCTCAGATAATTTTTTAGTGAGGTTGGCCTAACCCCTATCTCATATTTAACGTCTAAGAGTGGCAGACAAGTATTAATAATTATTTCTTTTGATATTTTCGTTTATTCATTGCCAGTCCCTCAATTTCAGCACCAGTAGAGTATGTGCAAATTTGATGGGCGTGGCTTAAAACATTTTAATCGGCGTGTCAGAAATTAATGGGCATGGCCAAGGGTGTAAGAGGCTATTTTGTCGTGCTCTTTAAGCTAATAAAAATTATATGAGTATGCCTAATGATAACATTGAAACATACAATTATTTCTTCGAAATTTGCCTATTTTAATGACTTTTAGTGAACAAACTTCTAAATTTCAAATGATACGATATTTTGAACATCATATTCGAAATCAGCATGCTTGAATTAGTAGGAATCGATGTATATATGTCCAGGAAAATTATTCTGAAATTCCCGACTTTGACGCCCTCTGGCGCCCTCCATGATTGAGTGCCGGGTTTTTCCTTTTGCTATTATGGTCCTTAGGGTCACTACTATCGATCGCACCCATTTTCAAACAAAAAATGCCCTTGATACTAAATCTTGGGTCACAAGGTCATTTCTAGCTTACCCTGCAATATTATACATTTCTCAATTGTGGACATCTATACTCTACACAATATTCAAAATTCTGTAAATAACTGCACTGTATATACTGTAATAAACCCGATATAAGAATCAAAATTAAAGATTAGGTTGAATTGAAATCAATTTTCGTTATCGACTTCTGTTCGTTAGTCACTCTCTAAACAATTATTTCCAAATATAAGATATTCAATCAGGCAGTCAGAGTGAGAGCCAGGAGGAGAGCCGTAGTGAGTGAAAGGCCTACTCATACGTGAGATCTGTTGGCAGTTTTGTCGCCAAAGACTTAATGAAATGTTGTTTTAATTCGAGTCACGTTTCGTTCAACTAATCAGTTGTTATTCTCGAAAGACAGGCAGAAGTGTTGACTCGATTCCAATGAGAATTCATTCTAATTTCAAACAAAACGCAAAACTTTTTATAAAAAATATAATAATAAATAAAATATTGTCATCGCTTTGAAACATGTGCTGAAAGTATTGAATAACATGTTTATTGCAAAATGATTAACATTTTTAGGAAAACTATTCGTAAATATTCTAATAGAAGTGTTTGTGCAGAACATGATCGGAATCGGAATCTAATTCTGATGCCAGAGATCTGAACATCAGTTCTGTATCTTTTCGTTTGAGCTCAAGTGAACTGAACCCATAGATTAGATGCCTTTGGGAATAGTAGCCTCAGTAGCCTCAGTAGCCTCACTTCGAAGCTCATTCCGAAGCCAAAGGGCGTCCATTCCGTCGATTTCGTTGATTTTCTTCTGTTCCTAATCTAAATATGTGACCAGAATTTCAGAGACTTTTGTGGTTATTAGGCCTTTGTCTCCATTGGCTCTCTTTATATAAACTATATTCTGAGACAATAGAAAAGCAAAATATAATAAACGTATAAATAATATACAGTATTAATAAATATATTTCTTCAAAATGAAATTTTTATTAATAAATAATCGTTAGATAAGAGCTATAAAATAAATTCGGATTAAATTCTTTAAAATAAAAGTAAAAAACGAGACATTTTGTATGAGATTTTGCCTGAATTTGCCCTGTTCAGATTCTGGACTACACGAGAATTGGATATTGAATGAGAAAATATACATTTTATTTCAAAAGAATAAAAAAGGTTTCAAATTATGGAATTGTTTAATAATTAATTTGAATTACTTAATATTACTTTTGGATTATTAGAGTATTTCAGATATACAGCACAAGTAATTCATTTCATTTCAAAAACATATAATATTAAAGATTATTTTGCGATAATGTACTGAATTGGTTGAGATATTGTATGACTTAATTAAAGTTCTATTCAATTCACTCATAGAATATTCAATTTATAATATTTGAATGGCTTTAGAAAATTACTCAATCAGTCCATACAATGATTTCTATTTGTTTTTAATTAAAATTCTAAAGACATTAAATATTAATATAATGTCTAATCAATGTATGCAAAATGATTTACTTTTTGACAAAAAAAATTATTTCTACACCTGTCTTGTTTTTCATTTCTCACTTATTATTTATTAACAAATTTAAGAATTAATTCAATTATGACTTGATTTTACCCAATCTTATAGTCAATGCAAGACATAGGAAGCGGAGATTATATCGAAGGATATCTGAATCCGGAAGAAAAGGAACAAAAAGTTTGAGCATTTTGTTAATCAATTCAAAAAATAGATTAAATGACCAAAAATTGTAACTAAAAATATATATATTTTTTGTAGTTTTCTACGATTGGTATATTAGAAGATAAACAACAAATTCCTGAAATCAGCAATGAGCCAGATGGTTTGGGGACTCAGGTCGATAGCAATCAAGGTATCGAATAATTTTTTATCTGAAATTATATCAAATATTTAATAAGAGTTATAAAAGTTTGCAAACATTCAATTATTTGCTTGTGATCCGGCACAGGTCCTCCTCCCTTTATTCCTCCTCCACCCGACCCAAAATCCATCGATTCTAAAGGTTAACTCATTATTGCCTATAATTCCTTAAATATTCATTAAAATTATATTTTGATGTAATCTAACGTAATATTAGACTAAATGGAAATTTCAAAACAATTATGGACTGAATTGAGTTATCGAAATCAAAAATGTTTTACATATTAATAGTAAGATGAGGACATGACTAACTATGAATATTATACAGCGTGGGTACTTTCCCTGAAATTCTCAAAGCACATTTCAAATGAATAGATAATTTATTTTAATTTAATTTCTAAGTAAAACCAGAACTTCTGTGAATTGAATGGCAAAACATAAATATGTAAATGATTTATAAGATTTAGAGAATATTTTCAAATAAAAGAATATATTTCTCAGAAAACATATAATAAAAAGTGAGCAAAAAATATAAACACAGTTTGAGTTAGAGTGGAGACTCTAAAAATAATGTGCCATCATATATGTAAAATATGAATTAAATTGAAATCTAAAACTTACCAGGATAAACAATTCTTTGTTTTAAAATGAAAATGAATTCTTTGTTATTTATACTATAAGCTGGTATTCTTGGAGAGAGTTTAACCAGGGTGAAATAAATGACATGAAATAACAAGAGAGCATTTGTGGTTCAGGCGGGACCCCCAAACCCCCGTCATAGGGAGCGAACACTACCCCTGCGCCGCACAAATGGGCATTAAATCAATTAAAAGCAATTAAAAATGTAATCTTCATTAAAACTGTTATTAAAATAGCTTTTAAGATGATAAATTGATAACTGAGACAAGTCCATCATTGTCATGCATTGCTATTTCTCAAACTAACCCTAATTATTAATATATTTATTTAGGGTTTGAATTATTTTTCATTTAAAATATTATTTTTCTCGTTTATTCATAGATTCTGTGGAAGAAAACAGAGTTGAAGTGAGTATGTTCTCTAATTAATCCAGGTTATGGTCAATGAATTAATGATAAATTGTTGTGAATTATAATAAGACGACTCGTGTTCTATACTTATATTTTAAAAAACAAGCCTGGATCAGTTTATTTTTAATGCTATTCTTATTCCAAAAGTCAAATAATAGTCAGAGAAAATGATTTGTTTTGAATGCAAATCAGTTGCAGTTGATCTACAGTATGATCAATGACCAGCTATGATGCATTTCTTCAATCAATTTCTATTTTGATACTCAGGAACAATATTCGATCACTTCTTCACCTATTAATGCAATGAATTTTATTGCTATGAAAGGAGAAAAAGGCGAGAGAGGAGAGAGAGGGGAGACGGGAGAGAAGGTCAGTAAGGAATCATCCGTTGAGTATGTAATCATTTGACCGGTAATTGTTGTGATCATAGGGCGAGTGTTCGTACAGAGAAGATATGCCTCCACTTTATGAGACCTCTCCTCCTCTGACCCACAGTTCATGTCATTGTAATATCACTGAAATTATTTCGAGTCATCAAATAAAAGGCCCGAAAGGAGATGTGGGACCCGTTGGTCCTCCCGGTCCTCCAGGTTAGCGGACATATAATAATAATCAAGAGAAATTAACAGAATTGACCAAAATTTAATTCCAGGTCCGCCCGGAAGGGGTTCAACATATGATGTGAGTCTTATTGAAATAATTTGTTTATTCGATAAAATCATTTCAAATATTCAATTGAACCCAATGTCAGACTGATATATCACAGGGCTATTTACCCGGAGCTGATTCTTCGTTTGCATACTTACCAAGAGAAATAGAATCAGGAGCCCCTGGACCCAGAGGTCTGCCCGGACACAAAGGAGATAAAGTAATAGAAGACATAATATTAATTAATTTCTGAACAAATTAACGACAAATAAAACACAATTTTTAGGGCGAACCGGGATTTGCTGTGAATGGAGAGAAGGGTGAGCGCGGAAAGAGGGGAAAACCCGGAAAAAATGGCATACCTGGTTTACCCGGACCTATAGGTCCACCGGGAGAAATTGGATTTCCTGTAAATATAAAAAAACAAAAAATTAATTAATTTCTATAACTGTTCACAAATAAAGTTTGTTTGAAATAAAACTGAATTATAGGGTAAACCCGGTATGAAAGGTGAAAGAGGTGAAAGTGGCCTTCCAGGTCCTCCAGGGCCACCCGGACCTCCAGGCGAGCCCGCATCTGATTGGAATGATAATAGTATCAGTGGCACCAGAGGTTTGTAGTGATCTTCTTATGAAATCTTTATTCAACTATTTTTATGAAACAATTTCTTTGACATAAAAGTCAATCTTTTTTTGGAGTGCTTTGACTGTAGGCCTAATTTCAACCCCAAATATAATCTGCAAGAATTAAATTGTCAGAAAATGAGTTCTGTTTTCTATTCGGGATATTTTAAAATTGTGTGTCATTTAAATCAATTTTTATTTATTTATTTTATGATAACTAAGAAAGAAGTTTCACATTTCAATGCAGCCCTTGATCTCATTTACTATATTTATGCCAAAAAGGAGAATCAAAGTAACATCATTCAATCTTGTTTATTTTTCAACGACATCTTTCAAAAGGATTTATTTGTCCATTAAGCAATCTTGGTACCATTATAGTATAATGATTATACCATTATGCAGTATGCAGTATATGTCTAGACGTTTATAGCATAGAAATGGTTACACAACTCATCTATAGATTTAGAATTAGTAGATATGTTACGAATCGATAATTAATAATTGTCTCAATCAATGCCACAGCTTATAGAGGAGTCAATGGATTTGCCAGACATGAGACAGAAATGCACACTGGTAATCTACTGTACAGTATATACTGTATTTATGAATGAATTGGAACACTTTAAATAATTTCTGATATCTATTCATGTTAATAGTGTATGTGGAGGGACCACCAGGGCCTCCTGGTGAAAGAGGTGAACCAGGCGTACCAGCTATATCATCCAGCTCTTCTCAAGCTGTAGTTCCCGGTGTAAGCAATCATTGTTTCATTAAATAATTATTTATAAGTTTTTCAATAATATAAAGATGGCCAAGCTCTGTGAACCTAGGAGGTTTAGGGGAAGGTAAAATAGTAAACCGGAAAGGGGCCAAAAATCCTTCGTCGCCATTTTAGTTTTATATCGGGGAAAGAAAGTCCTAGGTGGTATGTCAACGGCGCAAAATCAAGGGAGAAATTACCAATTTTCAAAGTCGAGAGTTTTCTGACTATAGCTTCCCCCTTGGCCATTCCTGCAATAACACTTTTATTAGGTTTTTAGCGAAAGATCACAATTAAGATATAAAGTACTTTCTGAAGACTCAATACATTACTTGACTATAAATTATTGAATTTTCAATCAAAAGGCAATCACTTTCAAAGATATGGATTCACTGATGAAGATGTCAGCAAACAGTCCATCGGGTACTTTGGCTTTTATTTTAGAGGAACAGACCTTACTGGTCAGAGTGAACAGTGGTTGGCAGCACATATCGGTACCATCCCTTCTATGCCTTCTACCCCTTCTGTTCCCATTCTTTTTAAGTTAAACATTTAAACCAATACTTAATCGACTCCACAGTTGGGACCTATGGTTCGAATGGCATCCAAATTGAATTTGGTTTCAGTGAGTCTTTCATTATAAGCATTCAATTCATTGGAATTAACTATAATTTCTTAATTGATTTAAAGCCTGAAACCACAACCACTTCGGCTCCGGCTCTGAGTTTGCCGATCGAAACACTATTAGCAGAAAAGTCACTCCGAGTTAGTATTGTATTGATCTCTATCTCTATCTCTATTAACTCTATTAATAATTCCTAAACCAATCAATTTAATGATTATTGCTTTCAATGAAATCTAAACTCATCCAGAGTACTTGAATAATATGAATTTCTTAGAGGGGGAAATTCAACCTCTCTGTAAATAAATCTGAAACTCACTTACTATTGATTTTTCTCTAATTTTTAAAATTATTTATTCTACAAAGGATACCTAGAACACTTGATAATGTCCCCCTCCTATTCAGATATTTCCCCTGGGCAATTTCCCCTTTTTTGAAACTATTTGAAAGTTTATTTTGATTTTTGATTAAAATAAAATCCTTTGCATTACAAGCATCACAATCACAGAAAGGTATTGATATTCAAACGATTGCAATCAATGCAAACAATTTCGTTGAGAATTATTTTTAATGTCTATTCCTATTCAACTCAATCATTGGTTTATAGCTACGAATGGCTGCACTCAATAACCCAATTAATGGCGATTTTCACGGCATTCGTGGCGCTGACTATGAATGCTATCGGCAATCGCGAAGGGCTAATATGAGGGGCACTTTCAGAGCGTTTGTCGCCTCAAGAGTCCAGAACTTGGATTCAATCGTTCGCTACAAAGACTCTAAACTACCGATTGTTAACATTAAAGTAAATTAATTATTATTGCGATTAATGTAAATCATTTCACAATTATTTATATCAATATTTCAATCATTTAAAGGGAGAAATACTATTCAACTCATGGAAAGATCTATTCACTGGTGCCGGCGCCCCCTTTCCATTCCCTCCCAAGATATATAGCTTTGATGGCAGGAATGTGTTGACCGACTTCTCCTGGTATTACTTCATTCGCTTTATTTAGATTCAATTGAATTATAAATAAGAAAACTGTTTTCATGTGTTAGGCCCCAGAAGCTGGTCTGGCACGGGGCTGACCGCTCAGGCGTCCGGGACAATGAGGCATATTGTGACGCATGGAATACAAATAGTATGAGCAAGGTCGGAATGGCCAGTTCGCTACTCAGAGGAAAGCTCCTGGATCAGGAAAAATATTCATGTAATAACGCATTCATTGTGCTGTGCATTGAAGCTACCAGTCCTGACAATGAGTCCAATGTCTTGAGTCGACAAAAGCGAAACACAAAAAACTTGAATGAATTTCTAAAATATTATGATTTATATAATTGAATATTCGATGGCTTCTAAACGAACCGTCCGTTTTATGCAAATCCAGTTTTGGAGGCAATAATTCAAACATAATTCAGATCAGATTTTTTCAATTCTAGTCATTTTTCATTACTTTAACAAATATTTTGTAAACTATTTAAACTAAAAATACGATCGCTTTTAATAACATTCATTCAATGTTTTTATTTTATTAAACAAATTACTGATTACTGTATTTGATATAACTCTGTATAGTATTTGGATTAGATGTCAATCGTTAGTCGATTACAGTTTTGTATTAATTGTATTGAATTGTCTGACAAATAGGTTGTGAATCACAACTTGTGATCAATAGTTGTCTTTAGAAAACGAATTTCAAAAAACATTTCTTAAATTTATTTATTACTGATATTAATGAATGCATTGAACATAAAAAACATTTTATTAATATTAATACTCTTTATACGAAATAATTCTTATATTTATGAAAAGTCATATTTTTAGTTATGGCTCGACAGAGATGTATTAGATTAATGCTTTGGTAGATTCATCAGGTTAGTTTATTTTAGGAAAACACCCACCTCTTCCTACTTTTAGATTGTCCTCATTATCAATGTTTAACTCATTTATAGAGAGAATTCCAGAATAGTTAAAGTTTTTTATAAAAAGCTTCAAAATATAACTTATCCCGACTTTAAATCAATTGACATGGAGCCACCTTGAACCTTAGTAGCGCACACCTGTCCTGTAATGTCTCAGACCCGTAGTCATTGTATCCATCGATACATACTGGCATAAACATAACATGGTAATTGAAGTGTTTGGTAATGGCATGGCATCGGTATGCTTTCCAATGGTCCTTGATCAATCACCAAACATGTTACCGGTATACTATCAATATTTTGAACCCATATCCAAAACTAAAATTAGACCTAGTTCTTAAATTCAAAGCAACTTTAGAAAATGAAACAATGAATCGGGAAATTAAAATATATGCTAACAATATAATACAGTTAAGCCGTTTGAAAGTCATATCAAATATCAATTCAAAATAATTTTTCATTTGCCTACAAAATGGCTGCTAATTGTATCGATTGTATTGCATTGGTATAACCATTGGTTTTATAGATAACAATTTTTATTGTCAAGATTACAATTTAGTTGGAAATAAAATTTGTTCTGTACTCAAATGTCTTATGTAATACTGAAAGTCATTGATTGAGTAAAAACAAACTCTTTTTGTTGTTTCTTAAGATTTTTTATTATCGAAAGCAGAAAATAAAAGAAATGATAGTCTGTATAGTCATTGATCAAATGAAAAAATCACTGGATTGGGGTTTATAATTCTTGATAATTTTAACCTCCGTCGACTTTATTAGAAGGATGGGTGGGTGGAAGGTTAGATGAACTACAGGTATACTTCCCTTTTGAAGAATGAGGAACTCAACCACTAAACCATTTGCTACTGAATAGTATCGACAATATAAACAGTCAGTTATAGCCGAATATTTAACAGTGAGATAAATCTTATTTAACAAAACTAACCAGGCTAAATGATATTCTCGTCAAGGCATAAGTTTATTAATCATTGGCTCTTTAAATTTTGAAGTCGTATTTTTGAAATTATAAGTAATATTCACAATAACTGATCAATCAATAGAAAAGTATTCTGCTAATCAACTTATACTGTACTGGTTAATTTAGACAGTTGGTAGAAGCCGGTTAAATTGATACGGTATAAATTCAATAAAAACAAAGCAGAAGTATCTGATCACAGCTGAGATTTTTATTTTTGTCATCAAATACTGGAGTGGTTTCTATTGATTGTGTTTTCACTTAATAAATAAAGTGTTGAAATCTATTCAAAAAATTATATCAATTTTTTACACTTCGATGAAACGATCGACACATCCTTAAACAGATTTCCTTCCTTTCAATATAAAACATAACATATTTTGTCGGATGTTCTGCAGAAATATTATGAACGATGGAAACAGTTGTTAACAAAACAATTATTCAGTTTATGTAAGTTTTGATGATTTGTATTGATTTGCGTTAAATTCAGCCTAAGATGAGTGAAAGCAATAGAAGGCGTTTGTTTGAGCTCTTGAAGATCGCCGGCAATGACATCTGCGCCGACTGCGACCACGAAGGTATTGGCTCTCTAAACTCATCTCGATCTTTATCCTGGTATTTTCAAATCTTTATAGGTCCTGAATGGGCTTCTATTACCTTGGGTGTGTTCCTATGCACCCAATGTGCCAGGTATGTTTCTGTTAGACTATATGCTCGTCTCTTCTCTGTTCTAACTATTTATACGAATAATAAATATGAAAACAAAGTATTCACCGAAAAATCGGAATACATGTCAGTCGTATAAAATCATTGAAACTGGATAACTGGGATCAGTCGCAGGTCATTATTATGGAGGAAAATGGAAATATATTATCGAAAAAGCTCTACGAAAAACATTTACCACTTTATTATAGAAAACCACATCCAAACGATGCCCAGTAAGTGATCCAATCGTTAATCAAATATTCAAATTATATTTGACTTTAAACTCAATCATTATTACGAACAGTGAGTTGTCTCCACATTATACTCAATACAACTCACATTCGCTCTCACTCTACGACTTTGTATGCATTTAAACCAAACTCATAGGTATCCAACCGAATATAAATCGTGCCAGTGTGCATTATGCAAATTTCATGGCATAAACCCTGTTCAGATTTATAATAGCAGCAATGAATATTAATGATTATTGCATATAATTTCAAGTTTTAAGTATTAGTAACCTCAGAAAAATCATTAAACAAATAATCACTTTTAATGTCAATCATATTTAATAATATCATTAGTTGTTATAAATCTAATAAAAGGACCAGTTTGCAATTTTAAGCACATATGAAATCATATGCTAGTGCTAACCATCCAATCTTTACTGTTCATAAATTCTAAAACTATTGAATTATTATATTTGCAATGATTTCGACCGAAAGTGTTGTTCGCGAGCAATGGATTAGAGCTAAATACGAGCGCAAAGAATTCGTGAATAACTGTGAGGCGCCCTATACTAAGGGTCATATGGAAGGGTATCTTTGGAAAAGAGGCAAAAAAGACCAAAAATTCTTATTAAGAAAATTTGTTTTATCCGAAACCGAAGGATCTCTAAAATATTACGTCAAAGAGGTTTTCAGACATTTATTATATTTGTATTCAATATTAATAAGAATTTTTCAAAAATAATTATAGACTCAAAAAGTGCCGAAAACATCCATAAAGATAGTAGCCTTGAATTTAAATTTCTGTCCGAACAAAATAGCCAATCCAAACGGCATGCAATTGACCTGGCTGACCAAGGATGGATATACCCGCAGCATATTTGTATACAGCGAAAGCGGAAAAGTATTCACTATTTTATTCAAACTCATGAATATATTTAAAAACATTTAATTGAATTAATTAAATGACTGAAGGATTAGTTGAATAGAATTTATAATTCAGTAAATTATTTAATATTCAATACAATTATGAAATAGTCTTGTTATCTGTATTTGTTATTTAATTATTAATACATTAAAGATTAGACAAAAGAGTTAAACGCTTTTGGAAATTGAATTCACTCTTTCATTACTGAAAACACATTTCCAGTAATTATTGTACGCTTTGATAGATGAGAATAAGTCACGTAATTTAAATATTTTTTAGACTTTAGCACAACATTAATGAAATTATTTATCGATTGTTTCAATTAAGTTCATTAATTGCATAAATAGCTCATTAATGAGGTGTTAAACATAAACATTGCAAACATTCAGATATTTTTTTCATTTATTAATAGTTTGGCTTTGATTTAAAACTGCTTTTTATTTCAACTGCGAAACTAGTTATTCGGAAACACTATTCGTTATATAATTTAGTTTCAAATAATAATTAGATTTTATTAAAAAAAATTAAATGCTTTTAATATGAAAGCAATAAAACAAAATTATAATAATAAAAATGGATCGAAAAAACTTTAATTCCTATAACATTTGAAAAACAGGAACAGAAAGAGAAATAATATATAATAGAAATAAAATATTGCTGAGAAAAAGAGCTATTAATTGATGAATATGTTCCAGGACATAATCGATTGGTACACAGCTATAAGAGCAGCCAAGTTCAAATACTTACAAATCGCTTTTCCCGAAACGCCAACCGACGAGTTGCTGAAGTTCTTGAGCCGAGACTTCGTCAAAGAAGGCTTTCTCTATAAGACTGGTCCACGAGTTAGTGATTCTTACAAAAAGCGATGGTTTGTATTAGACGATAGGAAACTCATGTATTTGGATCAGCCTTTAGTGCGTTTGCTTTTAACTCAGACTACACTATACACTATAAGCCCATATAATCTTTGAATTGACTAAATCTGATTAATCGACTGCCAATAGGAGGCCATTCCAAAGGGAGAAATATTTTTAGGCGAATCTGATGAAGGATTTACCGTAAAAAGTGGAGTACCGGATAAGATGAAGGAATTGGAGAATGGATACTCATTCACACTGATGACACCCGGTTTGCACTATAATGCTCATAAGTTTTTATTTGAAAGATTATTCATATGTTTTGATGCAAAAGAATAAGACAGTCTCTTTGGACAGAGAGGACCTGGCTCTTCGGCGCTCAATGCAGTGAAGATCGACAGTCTTGGATGTCAGCCATCGAATCAGTCATTAATCAGACGTCTTCGGCACCCAATCAAGCCATCAAAGAGACCGTTCGCAACGATTTGCGCAATTCTTACGCCAAGAGAAGCAGAGGTTTAATAAAGCGTTTCTGACTTTTGTCTGTATTTTAATTGAATTCTATTTAAATCTATTTTTAGATTCAAATATCTTATCCCAACTCAAAGACTTAATTAAAAAGACTTAAATTATTACCAATTTATTTATTAAAGAGATTCTTATGAGAAGAATATTTAAAGTGAATATTAATTTGAATTTGAATTTGAAAGCATATAAAGTCACGAATGAATAACTTTTCATTTCAATCGATTTAATTGAGTTTTGATTTCTGAGAATGTCTACAATTATCGACAATTCCTTAAGAATTTGTTCTAGAATTGACCCTGTGATCAATTCTAATCAAATGTATTCTCAATCCATTAGAGCAGAGAATTGAGAATTTCCTGTTCAGCCAATAGAGTGCAGCGCATATCGATTTCAATGCAGTGCATTTAGCCCAGACTCAATTTTTCGCCACAGGTCTGAAAAGTTAAAGTTCTATAAAAATTATATGAATTAAAAAGAGAATAACACTACTTGAGTAAAAGTGTTCAGAATTTTATTAAATTATTACCATGATTAGAGCATACAATGAGA
>JAQIWA010002087.1:0-14723 GCA_034693305.1 Eueremaeus valkanovi
TGGAGCAAATTCTCCCGGGTTTAAGGGGTTATTTCGATCCAAGATCACAATACAAGTAATTTAAGAGATCATACGGAGTAAATTTTACAAGATAATCGAGGGGCAGCTTGGACATTACAAGTGAGCCGGATCCTTTATGAAATACAAAAAATCGATTAAAACATTTGAAATAAAGACTTTGTTATTCAGTTTTTTTTTTCTTTCTTGAGATCCTTTGCATAATTGATTCGCTCTATTAGGAAGAAAAATAGGTTCAAACAAAATGCATCTTAACTTTTATTTTCTTAAATTCGTTACATCTTTTCGTTTGTGTTTACGTCAAATCAGGAATTTATAGGAATTTTGTATAATTGAGCTTACGGTACATTGCAATAGAAATAATTGTGTAAACTCTCCATAAGTATTGATATCTTAGTTATTATGTAAATTAAGACATCATTTGATTATACATTAGCATGTTCAATTTTTAAAATCTTGCCGTATTCCCACACAAACACCGGCATGCAGGATTATAAGTCAGGCAAATTATACACTGCTTGAATTTAAAGTTTCCTACAGATTCTTGAAATATTCCGGAGCACTATGTTGGTAGTCGCGAATGGGGGGCATAAACTCGGGTTTGATATATTAATTAATTGCAATGAATTAGATCGCAATTGAAAAATAAAACAGTTTAGATCAATAAAACTATGACTAATATATTGGAAAATTTATACTTGTCAAGTTCGATCTAGTCCTTACAAAAAAGTGAATAAAGAGCAAAATAAAGCCTAAGCTGAATGGGAACTTAGACTTCGCCATTGCATTGTTCAAAATGGTCGACAATTCGAACATTTGATTTAATTTGTTATCTGATTATATTATTTAATAATTGGTTTAATTATATTAATTTGTAAAATAGACTAGAATAAAGTATTAATTATTTAATTGATTTCTATTTGAATTACCCGTTTTATGCCCCCATTCGCGACTACCAACATAGTGGTCCGGAATATTTCAAAAATCTGTAGGAGACTTAAATTCAAGCACTGTATATAATTTGGGGATATTTGGGGAAACAGGAGATTAGTTTCAATAAATTTTTTGATTCACTTTACACCGGCAGCTGGAAGCTACCAATTGTCTTTTTGAGAAACTGGCAAAATTCATTTATACCTGCATGCCGCTGTTTGTGCGGGAATATTAATTTGAGGGTAATTATTCCAAAGCTGTATTTTAAGAATATTGATTCCAACCGCAACCCCAGGGTTGTTCTGCACTGTATGCCTGTGTGTCAAACATTATATCAAATTCAATAAATACATAATTTATGGATTAATTTGGATAAATACAGTTTATTTCAATGATAATTAAAACTCAAACGTAAATTTAATTCCCAAAATGACAGAGTTTATAATAATAACGTAGTTTATCAACAAAAATAAGCTCTTCTTCTTTTTCATCGATATTCTGTTGACTTTCATTATGTTTTTCGCTTTCAGTGCTTTTGCTTTCACTTAAATAAATATAAATATTAGACTAAAAATAAGAATGCATTCAAAGAAAATTGGAAAATAATACCATCGAGTGATTCAAGATTTCTGGTTCAAAGGCTTTCAGTCAATAGAATAACGTATTGAATAGAAAATAATTGAATTCATTTTCATAATTCTGTTATTCATTTTAAAGCTTTGCATAAAAGAAGAAATACTTAAAAATATTTATAAGATATTAAAAACCAATTTTGTTTAACAGATTTCAGGATTAAAACAGTCTGATTGTCGATGAGTCACTCTAACAATGTCCAAAATTGAGCTCTGGAACTTTTAACCAAGTTTGTTTGTCTTAAAATGCTGCCGACATTAATAGAAATAAAATAAAAACATCGTTAATGTGTGCAATGGGTTTAAAGGGGTAAAAATGAAGGCACAAAAATGTGCTCTCTCTCTCTCTCTCTCTCTCTCTCTCTCTCTCTCTCTCTCTCTCTAAAAAAATTGTGCGAATCATTGGTTTACTTTTGGGAATAATTTTTGTCAAATTGAGTAGAAAAGTGAGAAATTCAATGAATATAATCTAAATGTGAAATTTAATTTCAGCAGTTATGCCAACCCATTATCCTTAAGAGATGAGCAAAAATTTTGCTCGACTTTCACTTATGTGCTCTGTTTATGATCTAATTTAAGGCAAACAGTGTTGAAATTCCCCCCAAATATTGTGACTCATCTTCTCGAGGGAGACGTAGAGTCGAGTGAAGAGTCATCTCTGTATTGATAGTGAGTGAGAGACAGAGAGAACAATGTTATGAAAATGTCTTACACTTAATCACATTTGAATTGTAAATATATTTCTAATTGTATTCACTCAACACTCAAGTTCTTTGACTCCAAAGAAGTAGTTCTCAGAAATGACTTCTGAATATAACTGTTTCTCATCTCATCTCATCATATCTGCTATAAGTTTGCAGTTCGTAGTACTCTATGAAGATGTGGTCAAATGACATGCAATTAAGCATTAGATGCAATACATGTACTCATATTAAACAAAAACAGATTAAAGTATAAATATATGCAATAATTCACAACAAAATTCAATTTATGTTACAAACGCTTATGTAATGAAAGACTAACACAAAACAACTTAATCAACGTAATTGTCATAACTGTTTCTCGCATACATTTGAACCCAGAATATTTATTTCTCGGTTAAATATTACCTCAAATCCTCAAATGATTTAATCGAAAAGAGATTTTGAAGCAATAATTTTATTATTGAAAAAGTAGTGATAAATAAATATAATTATAGCAAAAGTTTAGAATTTCGTATAAAACTAAATACAATAAAGAGTTCAATTCTGTCAGTCTATTAGAATCGTATAATAAAGTATAGTTTTCTAAACACTATTTATTTATAAGTATTTGACTTTTATTCTAACAATTCTTGTGTTTCTCTGTTTCTTATGTCTTAGCTTTGAATAATAAGAATATATTTCTCTGCTCTCACTCTCAGTAAAGCTTTCGTTTGTTTGCATAACTCTTGAAATTAACTCATTTATAGTCTGTCTTTCATTAGAATATAGATTAACAGTTTGAGAGAGAGAGAGAGAGAGAGAGAGAGAGAGAGAGAGAGAGAGAGAGAGAGAGAGAGAGAGAGAAACATTGAAATAGTGAGACAACGAATCCGCTTAACCCAAAAGAGTTTTAGCACTACAAACAGCGATTATATGATAGTAGAGCTGCAGTAAAAGCAATAAAAGTTAGTGGGTAAGTGATGATAAATTATTACTTCCCTAGTATATCAATAACTTATACTATTTTTAATTCAGTTGTCCTGTCTTTTCATTAATTTTATTTCAATATACCTTTTAATTGCATATATTATTGCAGTAATTGCTGTAATATTTTTATTTTATCAATACATCAGTCAATCAATTCGCATAATGAATGCAACCAACAAATGAGTGGTTATTTTTAGACTTATTTGTATTATTTTTTCATATTTTACTGAATTATTCAATATATAGACATATCTCTGATATAATAGAAAAATCAATTATTAAACATCGATAGCAATAGTCGTTCACAACAGTAGTTGTTTCATAGTTTTGCACTGAATTAAGGCTTTATTTCTTCTCTATCTCTAACTTATCGAATGTTTGGCCAAACAATTCATCTAAACGTATGATATAATGTGATGGTGTGTATGGTCTGAATGGTGTGAAACATGCATTATATCAAATATCAAGCCAAAAATCTTTTCAGGCATTCCTATCAGAACACGTTTGTTCTACTTTTTCTTTATCTATACTCAACTGAAACATAAGACCCGTAAGTGTTGGCTAAATCAATACTTGTGCTCTAATAACTGCTACTCATTACTATACTTCTCTACTTTAATTCAATTAATATTTTAATTTTTACAACAAATTTAATTCTAATTTTTTAAAATGTTTTTGCATTTTATTTTTTACATAAATAAATACCTCCGCAAACACCGCCCACCTGTCACTAGATATAAGTCAGTGATAGACAATGGGGGTACAGGGGGTATATCCCCTCTGTTTTTCGATGATTTGGAGGAAAAAACCCGAAAATTGGGGCACTTTGGGGCGAAAAAGTGGTTCATTGTACCCTTTTTAGCAAAATTTTTTGGCTTACCCCCCTGTCGTCAGACACATTGCCTATCTCTGATATTAGTGCAATAAATCTAATTTTAGTAAAATTCATCATTTTAACTTGTACCAAAATGAAGGTTTTTGTAGGGATAAAGGATATATTTGTGATGATATTTTCGATACATTACTGTTAAGTATTTATTATAGTTTTATTCACTGTTTTTTATGAATCCAAGCAATTTAGTTAACTCTACTTTTTTAAAACTCTCGAAAGCTTTTTTAAGACCCCCTGACAAATATTGTCCTATAATTAGTTCATCAAAGAGAGCATAAACTTTTTGAAGCATAGAATTAATAGTATCTATCAAGTTTTATTTTCTTTTAATTATTGCCTCGAATACTGTACGACAACTGGGGTTTGTCTGCAACACAATAGTGTAGTGCAGAGAAACAGATAAAACATATAAACACATAATCACACAAACATCGGTCACTTTCCAACTTTTATTTCTTTCAAAATAAGTTACTCTAAAATATAAGCAAGTACAATCAACAATGTAGTGAGAATTGCTGCAAATACTATTATTCCTGTTGTCTCCACAAGTCTTTGCAATGTTTGAAACATTTTGCGAGTTTACCAATAAATATCCTTGTTCCTATGATGTTCCATATGATGTGGACAATTTTCATTCCCTCATTCATTCTTTGCGAATGTCTTCGTAGAATAAAATAGAATTTATTGAATAATTTGAAGAATTTTTAACTTTTTTCTGAGACTAATGAGTTTAAACGAGAATTGGTTTTCGCTTTTGGTGTTAGTCCTCAATAGCGCAGTCGAGTCGCCAACTGTCACAAAAAGGTGACATTTTTACACATTATTAAAGTCATACACATATACACTAGAAGTGCGATATTGTATGAAAATATTATTAAAAATAAATTTTAGCACAACTTTACGCAAATCGCATACAATTATTAGCAAATAAATTAAATCGATTTAATGAAAGAAGTTTTGAAAAATCCCTAAAACTTAAAGTTCACTCAATAGTATAGGTTCTACAAACTCCTAATATTCTCATAATTATAGAGTTAATAAAGAATATTCTGCACTATTTTTCAATAAAACCTTAGGCAGAATCAGAAAAAAATGAAATCCATTTCATAATTATTCTTAAATAATAAAGTCATTCAAATTGTGTGAAATGTAGAGTCAATCTGAGCCTCAATTAATTGTTGTTCTTATACTGTAAATCAATTTCTATGAGTTTAGTGCTCTGCAGTTGAGAAGGTTTTTCATCCAGATAACAACAAAACATAGAACATGGTCAAGTATAACAGAGATAGGCAATGGGGGGGTATAGGGGGGGGTATACCCCCCCCCTGAGATTTTTCCGATGCTGACTTATACCCCTGATCTTTGATCTTTTGGAGCAAAAAACTCGAAAATGGGGCACTTTTGGGCGAAAATTGGGTGATTCATTGTACCCCTTTTGGCAAAATTTTGGCTTACCCCCCCCTGTCGTCAGACCCATTGCCTATCTCTGCAAGTATAAGTATAATAAATCAAATGGGATAAAGTGCACTTGGTTGGTACGATTTCATTTCTATTATTCAGGACAGAAGTGATGAATAAAATGATTTTATTTCTCTAAATCGAAAAATCGACTCAAGTTTTAGATTCAATTCTAAATTTAATTAAAGAAAATGTTTGACAAAAAAAGAAATAAATCAATTTCTGTATTACATTAGATGTATAGATAGAGTGTATCAATAAATAAGATGGAATACATCCCTGATATAATCCTGCTTCAATAACTTTTAAATAGAGTGGAGCGCACAGGCATTGGCCATAAGTTTTCTCTTTGGACTGATTTGATATATTGAATGTCATTTTTAGTTTATTTGGTTGTGTTTATTGTTCAAACAGTGTTAGTCTTAGAAAATCTCTAAGAGTTTGATAAAAATGAGTAAATCTATGATAGACTTCATACTGTTATTCAGGCAACTCTTGACTGGTATATAACACACGATCAGCACGTTTTGTCACTCATGCATTTTTCATGAGGTTAATGAGCTTTTTGCCCAAAAATATGCCTTAGCCTTACAACTTGGCTATACTGTAGACTGGAATGAATATGCAATCAAAAAAGTACAGTATATACAGTACACTACTGTATACTGTATAGTCTGTATACTGTTATATACTGTAGTTTTTCTGTTTTCTTAGCATATTATACAGACTCTCAAAATTAGTTAATCTCTTAGAGAAAAAATTATTATAACTTTGAGTTCAGTTCTGCTCTCGAGCTATAAATTTATTTTCAATCCATTATAGATCTAAACTATTAATGTATTTAGAAATTGAATTGTTTTTTACTAAACTTAATTTATTTCTTATTTTATTATTTAAAATTGTTTTTTGAATAAATTTATGAATAGTATAAGTAATCATAAGTATTGTTTCACATAGTTATGAACATTACTTAACTTTTAGTTGAATTGCTTTTATAAGAAGAAACAGAATAGTCTACAGAATCTACTGTACAGTATAGTAAAGACTGAATACGAAGTCAATAAATAAATTATCAGAAAATATATACTAAAGTATAGTCACCTAAGAATTTGGTTTTACTAGTAGTATGTCTTCCAAACATTGAATATATTATATATAAAATATCGTGACTTTTATGCATATATTCTTTTGCTTTATATGTATTTGTATTGTATTATCAATTTTTAACGGATCAATACCATCACAAGTACTGGTGCTATACTGCAGAAAAACAGGTAAAATATAAAATCTATTAGACTTGAAGATTGACTTCATCTCACATTAAACGACATCCGTTGCGCCATATCTTTGGCCATACATTTAAATGTGTGAATAGAAGTCAATATCTAAATGTGTTTCAGCTGTTAATGAGATTATCAAATAAAAGTCGAATTATTTTTAATGATTTACTGCCAGTGCAACTGTAAGATCATCGACACTACTGTATGATCTACTCGTGTGTATGCAGTGATGAAACTTAATTAAACTTAAATAAATGATACCCCGATTATATTTCTTTTAATTTTCGATTTTATTTATTTTCGGTTTTTTACCCAAAATGTTTTGATACAGAGATTGAGTAAAGTTAAGGAATAGGATGTAAGAGCCAAAATAAAAACTGATTACAGCAATTAAATTTGTGGCAGTACTCAAAAACATTAAACATTATAACTATTACTCCCGTAATGTACGCCTGTATTGTATATTATAGTTATAGTGTATTATATAACAAAAGATCACTTTTATCTGGTTTGCCGACCACTGACTTATGTGCAGAACAATTGCTAATTGAAATCAATACAAGTATTTTGTATTTTATATATTATATGTTCAGTACAAATAAGTTACAATTTTATATACATTATTTGGTTCTATTATTTTATATAGTATTCAATAGTTTGTTTGATAGCATTGAAACCTTACACTACTGTCTCACTACTGTTTGGCTGAGTTTGTGAATTGAATTTGTTTGTAATGTAATGTAAAGCTTCATTAGATAGCTATACAGTTATACAGCAATACAGCTATACTTTGCTACTGTAGAGGAACGACCATTATTTCTGGTGATCCATGTCAACCATTAAACTTAAAACGACGGCCCATTACTCCTACAACATAGGGATGGATGTGCTGTACATTACGTTTCTAATAGCATATCACCACAAATCAGTTGCAGTTCTATTTTCTCTTCCAGTCCTCCTTATCCGTACCAGAATTGGCGCTTAATTTAATAATTTATATAATATTTACACAATTTTTATTAATTTATTTATGATTAGATTGTAAGCGCACCGGCACTACATTGCAGTATTTGCTTCTATATTCCTATCGATACATAACGACACTACACTAGACTACAGTACAGTACAGTACAGTAGTACTGGTGTAGTGTATAGTAAACTGTTGTATCTTTCCTATTGTGATGTCTTCATCATCAGATGCATTGGCTCGCGAGGGAAATCACTCGAATATTTGCCGATTTCTATGACTCTATGACTTGGATTGGCTGCACTTGATTCCTGATATGAGTGTATGAGAGCACTCATAGCTTAAAACTTATGAAGGAATGCGTTCAATGTGTTGGCAAATCTCAATTTTATTGCTGTATCGGATCGAAGCACAGATTCTGTACAGAGAACGTGATTCTGAAGAGTACAGAGTATTGCACAACAATTGCACAACAATTGCAATATCGGCTCATATTTACTAGATTTGCAACAAATAAACACTAATAACGAAATAATTATTAATATTCACCGAATAGTTATGTCTTTGATTCACATTCATTCAACAAATACCCGGAGCACACAATTTCCTGAATTGTTTGAAGTGATTTGAATTCTGAAACTCATTTCAGAGTCAGAATCAAAGTTAGCCTTATTTGCGAACTTTAATTGAGTGACAGTCTCTTGCAATAGATTATTGTCATTACAAGTCCAACAGTTTATAGTTCAGCAAAAACTAACTTTTATGCCATAAAAATAACTGTATATATGGTATGGTATGATAGAGTGATGAGTGTCTCATGTCCTGCCATATATAAGAACGAGGAGAGAGCTGAGTATGCAAAAGCACCAGTGCAGCCATATATTCCATGGGCTGTTCATCTTTACAGTTGATCCAGCCGTGTCGCGCACTGGTAGGTAAGGAGCAGATAATTTAATTAGAAAACCCATTCATTTCTATTCTATTTGTGTTTACATAATATAAGATTTGATTTAAAGCTTATCTAAAAATTGAGCGAACAATCAGAGGAAAGGAATTGAATTCTATTCGGAATAAAATATTAAATCTTCTCTTTCCTATTGAAATTGAAAATCTGAGCTGTATTTACATATTATTCTACTTATTATTATTATATGATTTAATTTTATTGAATGAAAAGTTTTTTCTTCTTCTATATAAAAAACTGTATATAAATATCAATACAAAGTTCGCGATCTTTACAACAAAAATCAATTGTATATAATATTTGATATTATATTTGAAGAGCGAATTCAATTCCCAGAACAGAGACTGCATTGCATTGTATTGCAGACTATATTATATTTGGTTTATATAATAAAGAGAGAGAAACAAAATTCGAGTAACAAAACTCAAAGGTAGCTCAGCTCCAATACCTTGACTGAGGTTTTCACTTATGTGCAGTCCTGAGGACTTCATTCCGAGCTCTCCGGCCGCCAACGCTTCGTTGCTCATGGTATACATCCTTGATATGGTGGCGGTACATTTTAATCGCATGTTATTGCCGAATCGAAAATGCTATACAGTTTAGTAGAAAGTGGGTAGAGCTCAGTGTTAGACAACAGCACCCGATCTAAATATATATCAACTTTT
The DNA here is from genome assembly GCA_034693305.1 of Eueremaeus valkanovi. Lineage (NCBI taxonomy): Eukaryota > Metazoa > Arthropoda > Arachnida > Sarcoptiformes > Eremaeidae > Eueremaeus > Eueremaeus valkanovi. The sequence continues at coordinate 9,480 of JAQIWA010002087.1, forward strand.
TCTTTCCTTTCATTTATCGATTACTCAATTTTTTCTCTTATTTTTCTAACCTTTTCGTTGGCTATAAATTTCAGACTCAAACTACTGGTCTCGAGTCCGTCCGTATGGAGTGTAGTCGAGTAGACCGTCTCGTACTCACTGCCAGTCTATCATTCAATTATACAGTACTGTATATAGCATTTATCAATGGTTTGTAAAACTGTGTTTCCGATTATGAATCGACACAAATGTATTGAAAAGATTGGATAATATAAGCAAATACTCACTTCTTGATCGTTAATATACCTGATGTTCGCAAAGACAACAATATAGCCATAGATTAGGATATATATGAAAATAGAGCAAAATTAAAGTCAATAAAAATTTATAGTCAGAGCATATGTGAGTTCATAAAAAGGAAAGACTTACCACTTTAATGACGCCGAGGGCTTACTCTTGGCTGAAGTGCAATTCAACGATACTATAAAACGTATAATAAAATGGTTTAATATATTGTATCTCCTATTGTGTAAAGACTTCTATAAATTCTGTGTTTAGTACTTCAACAATACGTCAATGAAAATAAAATAGACTATAAAACTGGTGTTTAAGAACTGCCAGTTATCTCATCATTACCTATATCTCCGACTTTGTATTTGGAACGACTCCCTGTTATGACCGGTCCGCTCAATGGAAGCACTGGTAGCATAATCAGAGACAAATATTTAAATGCCAATTATATTATCAAATTTAAGCACTTTTTAAAAGAATATAATTTCTGTTTAAAACTAATGAATTCATTCAACTTTTCCTTTCTGTGCGTTTATACAAATAATTAATCAAAAAATGAAGAAAAGTCTACAAAAAACGAGCGAATATTAAGTTATAAATTAATGAGTAAAACATTAATCATTAAAAAAGATTTATTGTCTGCAAAACTATTGAATAACTTTTGATTCCGAGCTCTTATACAATAGAAATAAAATTGTTTTAATGTTTCATATTTGACGTTATATTTAGTTTTCGTTCCTTTTATAGCAAAATATTTTGTTTTATGCCTACGATTGCAATATTACAGAAGAATTGTTGATCTAATCATATTTGACATAATTATTAGTATAATATAATCGATAGTATATTACATGAAATTATTCACATATATTGAAATCAATGAAAATTATTTCTATTTCTTTTGAATTCAGAGTTGAGCAGAGGCAAACTAGGCTATGAAATCCTTGCTTGGTTTTGTTCAATGGCTCCCTAATCTTTTGGTTGAAGACTAATCCCCCTGGGTTAATCGGAGAAAAATGGGGTCTAAATCAGCGCAAAATTCAAGTGACATTTTTGAACGAACATTTGTTAAAGCTGTGCATTAAATTAGGGCTAAATTTGACCCAAGTGCCTTTAATTCAACTCAATTTTAGTTCGATTACATTGTAATACATACGAGTATAAAAATTTTTAATTAAGTAATTATATTAACAAGATTGTGCAATTTATTGCACCACCACCCCCTTCGAGAAGTCAAATATCAATATCAAAGGAAGATTTCAGAGAAATTGTTTATTATTATCGGAAAAACAATTTTATTGAATAAAATAATCGAATAAAAAGATTCAATAATTATATCAAAACTAATAATATTTGTAGGAATTATCTCTACGTCTGAACTGACTCTGAGATAATAAGATTGGATTTGAAGCAAAGCTTGAGTTAACTAAAAGCTTTTGAAAAACTATTATATAAGAAATCTTTACAAAAAATTATGGTCGACTGCAATCTTGTCTACTCATCAAATGATGATTCGTTAATACAGTATTTATAATTGACTCTAAATAAACGGGTTTTAAAGTATTTGTTTCCATAATTATAACATTTTATCAATCAGTGCAGAGGGCAGAGGGCAGAGGTCGTGATTAGCTTTTAACACTCCATCGTCTAAAAGGAGCAAGTGACTGTTACAGTAGTGTTTCTGCAAATGGACTGCTCAGAGAGGTATTGTTGGGGATAATGTGATGATTTTGACTCAAGCTTCTTGGTGAAATTTTTTTAGAAATGTGGGATTTGGAAGAATTGGACCCAATTTATTGGTTTTCGGGAAGTTTAAACCGACCCCACCTAGCGTTTGAGTCCAGTGCTCATCCCTGCTAGATCTTCATTGCAATGATCTTCACATATGAATTCATTTTCATTCTATTCATTCAAAGCTTACAATTAAAAGAAGAAAAGAAACGAATTTAATAAGAATTTTCATTCAAAAGCGATTCGTATGGAAAGAATCAAAGAAAGACTTGAGCTTTCATTCTATACACTCTATACACGCCATTCAAATACAACTCAATTCTATTTGCTTTCAATATAAATAACTTTTTTCCGACAATTAATGAATAAAATTAGAGAATTAAACAATTATTGCATTTAATGATCGTTTGAACTCAATTGTTATTCTTATAATTCGGATATTTTTTATTACTATTTTACTAAATTATTCTCTCTCTCTCTCTCTCTCTCTCTCTCTCTCTCTCTCTCTCTCTCGCGTTTGAGAGAGTATTTTTCATTTTCTCAATTAAGCCATTTCTAAAAGCATTCAATTATTCATTTTTTGTTAACTCAATTCATTGAAGTTTACACAATATGTGTGTAATGTTTACATACGAGCGAACAAAAGATTTCATTGAATTCGCTTTATTTTGATAATAACTTAATTGCAAAACAGTTTGAGACCTAAAATGCAAACTTTTTTCATTCATCTAATCTATAAATCAAATACTCGATAACATTGTTATCTCATCATTAAATAGTAATGTTATATAAGTTTTGTCTACTAATTGATATCAAATTCATGTGAGTTAAGCCTATTTTTGCATACAGTTTCTCCCGAAGTGTGCAAGCTCAATTATCTAGCGTGTGCAAGCTCAAGTGTCTAAGCTCTGTAATGCAATATAAGAATTTAGATGTTATATAAAGTGCCCAGGAGAAAAGTATACTATTCTGATATTTGAATAAATGAAAACGTGTCCCTTAGATAGAGCTAGGAGGCACAGGGATCTGAGGTCACTAGTGAGGTAAAGGCGAATAAATTAGTTTTAAATCATCTTTTATCCTTGGACAATCATTCAAATAATCTGACCCTAACAATCCTTTCATGAAACCGGTAACTGGCTATTATCATGGGAGCGACTAATTGATGCCCGGGTTATCTACTTTTATTGCAAACATTTAAAAAAGAATTTTAATTTTGTCCGCCTTTTGACTCAATTCTAGTTCAACATTAGGTGAGACTCTTCAGGGTATCTATAGTTTCAAAAAGTTTGCGGATTATTTGGCAATGCTCTCAATCACAGTCTCTATTGAGAAATATTTCATTAAATCGAAATCAATTTGAAACCAAAGTATTTATCTTCGGTCTAAACAAATAGAGTCTGTATTTAATTCTTTTTGAATTGAGTTCTTTGTAATTAAGTTCAAAGAAGGTGTGCACCCATTCATCCCTCGGATTAGACTTAACTTCTTTCTCATATAATATATTAATATAAAATCAAATGAAAGATAGAGTATATGTTATATAATATAAATATTAGTTTATAGCAAAAAAAGGAGAAATTTAACAGAAAAATAATTTATTATATTTGATATAATAATGATCTGGAATTCATTACATAAATAGTATTTGGGTTAATGAGGTTTGGGTTTACGAAAAAATCTAATGAATTCATAAAAATCTACAAAATATAGTGAACGACATTTGCGGCATAAAAAGTAAAGTCAAATAAATTTGATTTAATTTACTTTTTTTCCGATACCTTATTGACTGAAATATCTTATGCTTTAAATATTCAGAACTACAGTAGTTATGTATCAGAACTTAATGGCATTAATACTATTGGAAAGCCTTTATACATAAGAGTCAATAATTAATGTCAATACGATTTTCTCTTACCTGTGACTTCAAGAACCTTCTGGCCCTCAGCGGTCACAAAAGATGGTGCCTCTGCTGAAACTTCGCATCTGAATTGATATTTATTGGATCGGAAAATATTATTCATTAATAATTATTTATTAGACGTTTATAGTAATAGTGGAGACGAGAAGAGAAGGCATACCTATATAAGCCGGCCGTATGAATGTCGACGTGTTTTAGGAAAACAGAATTCTTGCCACTTCTTGACAGCTAATAAACAATTTGAAACTCACTTTATTTGATTTTATTACAGCCATAAACACTAAAACTTATAACCAAACCAATCCTTACATCCACTCTAATACCAGGCATCGGCAGGAACTGTCCGGGCGGCCAGTCCTAACCAAAGTAGATTTGTTTAGTTATTTATCATTCGTTTGTTTTAATATATACTTTGTATACCTTTGGGACATATCTTTAAAAATCATTTATGAGATGAAAGCAAATAAATAAAATATGAATTAATTTTATGGAAAAACAAATACTGTTTAACAGAATTCACATAAAAAATAAATGAATAATAAATGAAATTCTTTGCATTTGCTTACCGATAGAACTCTACGTCATTTTTATACCTGAGACACAATTGAAAAACAATTATAGCGTATAAACAATTAGAGCTTTTAATCGATTGAATATTTGGATTAAAGAAAAATAAAATATTTTAAAACAAAACAAATTGTAAATCAATTGAAGAGAAATCAAATGAAAATATTATAGATTGAACTTATTTACCATTTGATGGAATAAAGTCTGTCATCACCCAGTTCATATAGACATGATAATTCAACAGATTCACCTAGTCATGTAAATTGATAATTTAATAGTTGATAGGTTAATTTACTTCTTTATAATTTAAACTGAAGTTTACAAAACTATATGAGTTTTACAAAGAGTTTATAATTCTTACGGCGAATGTATTTATTAATTCTGTTTTCTATTCTCTATTTCTGACATAATTTCAGAATTTTAACCACTTTTTCAAATATAACTAATATTATCATAAATTAAATTCTATTTTCCAGTTATTCTGGTCGACGAAGAATATCTCATATATAATATTGAATATAAAATCTCAAAGTTCTACTTGTTTTCAGATTCTGGTGATTTCTAAAAATGTAACATGTCACTTTTAATAGGTTAAGAATGAAAAATTCGATAAAAAATATCTAATTATTAAATTTTCATTTCATCAGAACTGGAATTAAGCTGTGCAACAATTTTATACGGAGGCTATTATTAATTAAAATATTTAATCTTTTGTTTTGTCAGCAAAAGTTAATTTTAATCCGAGTTTTAAGCTT
>JAQIWA010002088.1:0-14708 GCA_034693305.1 Eueremaeus valkanovi
AACACTGTGACACAAAGTGTAAAGATATCTTTCTGGCAATGAAAAAAACTTTGGCTATTCGCGAAGTATAATTATAAGTGAGTATTACCTCAATTAGTACTTATTTGCACTAAACTATTGATAAGACTTATAATTTTGGAAAAAATGTTTGAATTATTTTGTTAACAATTTTATTCAGACTTAGTTATTGATTTGAATTGAACAAGTTCTTAATATTTAACAAGTTTATGCCTTGGCCAAATACTATATGGAATCAATGACAATAGAAGTCTGGCTATTAAAATACTAGATCAATGAGCAATGCTAAATCAAGTTCTAATATTGTCAATGAGAATTCATACGGTCTATAAATAATAACTTAGTATTGAATTAAAGCATAAAATCTGTGAGAAGTTTAATAATGCTTATGAATATCGTATTTATTCAGAAAATTGAACTTTGAATTAAACGCTGATATTATATCGATATTCAGCTAGATTAGAATCATGGGTACATTTACTGTAGGATATTTGTACTGTATTGATACCGATCAAGGTCATTTTAAAAATGTCAAATAGGAATAATGACAAATATATTTACAGCTAATTGTGGCTAAAATATAAGAAAACAATTTTCTCAAAAATATTTTTCAAAATTACCTATTATTCTAAATTTGAATAAAAATTAATCTCAAAAACTAAATGAGCAGGCATCAAATATTAGCAGTTCCTTTCCATATATTCCACTCGTCAGGCAATGGCCTTCAAAGTACTCTCAGTACAAATCAAATCTGTTTACGATATAAACATCAGACCATTAAAAACAGTCGAAATTTGAGTCTTGCTATCAATAGTCACTTAATTTTCTTATAAAATAAATCTTAAATTACTTTTCAATTTTTTTGATTGAAAAAATCAATTATAAATTCATTTAAGTTAAGCTCATTTTAGATCAAATAATAATGTCTTCACTACTGAGAGGTTTGTATTTATTAACAGTTTTTTCCTTAAAAATAATATAATTAATGAGAATTTAATTAACTATAAAATATTCACTGATGTGTTGTCATTGCCAACTTGTCAAGGTGTTTTCGTTGTCGGTGCTAAGCGAACAGCTTTCGGATCACTGGGCGGTAAACTTAAAGACGTTTCATCCATAGAGTTGGCAGAGATTGCAGCTAAAGGTGCCCTTCAGTCGGCAAATGTTAGGCCAGAACTGATAGATTCAGTTACTGTCGGAAATGTCATTCAAGTAAGTAATCCGTTGTCACTGATTGCTTGCTGTATACAGTACTGTTGAGTGACGCGCAAGCTCTACCACTTTTGAAATAACAAAGTGACCCAAAGTATCTCTAAATTCAAATGCGATCCAGAGATAGAATTTTTTTTCAGCTTGCTCAAATTGTGTTTACAATCAGATTACTCTAAGAGCCATATAGTATGACCAAGATCACCAATTTATCATAATTAGTAAAACAATATGTTTTGTGTTTATATTCAGATGTCTTCACGAGACGGCGGATTCATCTCACGACACGTGGCCTTAAGATTAGGTGTTCCCGAACCTGTGCCCTGTCTTACAGTCAACAGATTATGCGGCTCTGGCTTTCAGGCGATTGTGACCGCGACTCAGGTTGAGCTCAATTTTGTTGCATATCGTCCAACAGATTAGGTGTTAATTGAATTAATGTTTAGGACATATGTTTGGGTGAATCGGAAATCGCTTTGACTGCCGGCTCAGAAAATATGAGTCAAACGCCGTTTTTGGTAATTAATTATATTTCGGTTCAAATCAATACTAATTAGACTTAAATTTTTGCCAACAGTTAAGAGAGACTCGATTTGGCGTCAAATTCTCGCAAACGCCTCAGGTTTTCATCAGTACTTCCCATTCAAATGGTTTATAGTTATGATAATCAAATGCTTTACTAAATAACAGATAGAATGCGGCCTTTGGTCCGGTTTGACCGATGGCCACATCAAGACACCGATGGGAGTGACCGCTGAGAACTTGGCCACAAAATACAAGATCACTCGAGAAGAGGCCGATAAGTTTGCGCTCAGATCTCAACAGAGATGGGCTGACGCACAGAACAGAGGAGTGCACAAGGATGATATCGTTCCGGTTGAGATCAAAGTCAAGGGTAAAGTGCAGTCATTCGAAGTGGACGAACACCCGAAACCTCAGACCAGTTTAGAGCAACTCTCGAAACTGCCGGCCGTTTTCAAAAAGGACGGAACAGTTACTGCAGGAAATGCATCCGGAGTTTGTGATGGTGCCGGAGCTGTAGTACTGGCCAGTGAGGATGCGCTCAAGAAGCATAGCCTTAAACCACTGGCCAGGATCGTCGGCTACGCCACTGTTGGCGTCGATCCGTATATCATGGGTTAAAATAATTCAGTTCTAATCGAAAGACTAATATAACTAATGAATGACTGCTTGTGTAGGCATAGGTCCGGTGCCGGCCATTAGGCGTGTTCTCGAGAAATCAGGATTAGCTCTGAAAGACATTGATTTGTTTGATGTGAACGAAGCATTCGCTCCACAATTCCTGGCCGTAGAGAAGGAGTTAGGTCTGGATCCGTCCAAAGCCAATGTGAACGGCGGAGCCATTGCTTTGGGACACCGTATGTGCCGTACAATTGATTTGTGAATACCAACTCATTGACTGTTTTGTCTACTTTAACCCCAATAGCATTGGCCGCTTCCGGTTCCAGAATTATAACCAATTTAGTGAATGAGTTGATCAGAAGAAAAGGCAAGTATGCTATCGGCTCGGCCTGTATTGGGGGCGGACAGGGAATCGCCGTTTTGATTGAAAATGTGTCTTAACTTTGAAGTCCAATAAAATTGTATTAATTATTATTTAAATATTTTGTATTTTTTTTATTGAAATTTTAATAATTTTTGCATAAATTCCTGATTTACTTAAAAGATTAAAAAGAACTACGAATCTAAGAAACAAGTGTACCCTTGCTCATTCACAAGTTAGTTAACATATATTCTCATTGATTCAACCATTTTATGCATATATAGCGCAAACTGTGAGATAAGAAAAAACAAAATTAATTCGCAATTAATATGAAATAAAATATTTTTAAAATCAAATTAAAAATTAATTAGAAATACAAATAATTCTATTATAATGATCGGCAATAATCATATTAAATATATATTTGATCTGGTTAATATTATGGCTGCAACAGTTGAACACACATAAGCTACATTATAAGCTGGGTAAGAAGCAATAAAGGTCAATTCATATTGGTATCTATATTGGAACAAGATCAATTCCGGCAATTTTAATGATTACTATGAAATAAGTCAACCGAAACAATCAAAAATAATCCGAATCATTCCAATAGTACCTGAATTTTCAGGAACTTAAGTCGAAATTTGAAAAATAACTGAACTGTGTTTAAAATAATAGCCTGTACCTTTAACTGAATTTTTACGGAGGGTATAAACCGGTAAAAACCAATTTTTGTGGAAGTTTTTTCTACCATTTAATCGTATTGTAGTCAAAGTCATAATAAGTATAAATAGATTACAATAAATAGGCTTTTATTCAATACGTATGACAAATGACAGTACAATTCAATACAAAAAGAAAGTATAGAAACAATTCATACAATTTGTTTGTTTTTAATATCGAATATATTTTAATAATTATAGGAATTTATGAAATATTTTTATACTATTTATTCAATTAATAGACAATTATTTATAAAACAATTGAATTATAATATTATTTAAGACTACAATAAAGCGATGAACACTTGTATTGTTCACATAAACACTAAATCTATGCTAAGATATAGAGAAGAAAAATGGGATAAAAATAATTATTAAGGACTGAAACGGAGAGTAAAGACAGAAAAAAATTTATACTAATTATTGAAAAGAAATATTTTATACTATTATTAATAGTTATGTAATTGTATTGTTGTATAACATTAAAAATTGGTCCAAAAAATGTTTTATTTTTCTGTTTTTAATATTTAAATAATTATTTAAAATACACTTTTATATCGATTTTTAGGGGCATTTCAATCACAACACATATATTAAGTTATTTATAGTTAAAATCAATGATTATATTCATTACTAGTAATTAATTTGTGATCAAAAATAAATATAAATCAAAAGTCGGGACAAAAAACATATGCAATAAAAAAAATTGAATAATAATTAACGAAATATTTTTTTCAATCATTTTCTTATAAAATAAGTTGCGATCAGTTATTGAAATTTCATTCACTTTTTCATTAATAAAATAAATTTGATTTCCGGGTCAAACCAAAAATCTAGCAAATCTACCAGGTCGCCCAAACTGTATATGAGATGAGACGGCACAGAATTAAATATAATTTAAAAAATAAATTATTCAATAAATTATATTTAAAACAGAGACGACTAAATAGGGTGAGTATTTTGGCGTAAAATTCCCGCTTTTGATCCCTGGACCATAGGGACAACTTTTCAAAATACAAAATGGCGGTTAAGTTTCAAATTGCCCCCGAATTTGATCTCATTTTGGCTAAAAATCGCATTTTGTATGTTTTGGTCGATTAAGTCAAAAATTAGCCCAATTTTTAGCCATTCCCTGGAAAGTAGTGGGACTGGTTTAACCCTTAGGAATGGTAAAACCCCTAAAGGATATTTGGGGTCAGCCCTCCTTTCGTCATCTCTGCTTTAATTGATAATAAAGTTAATGTTTTAGTAAATAAATGAAAATTAATTAAATATTTTATTTCTAATTATTTCAATGCATTAAAGAGTTTAATAAGAAATCATTGAATGTATTGAACCGAAAGTCAATTAATCATTCAATTCATGCGATTATTAATTACAGACAATAAGAATATACAAAATAATTATCATTAAAAGGACAGTTAGTATTATAAAGACAATAACCAACAGTAAGAGGTAAACAATACAGAGTAGACCCGAAACAAGAGTTGGACTTCAGATCCAGACTAATCACATGCACTAGAAATCAGAAAACATGCGAAGAATAGTAGAAAAAACAGACAAAAAAATAACATAAAAACAAATAATACCGATATATATACTGAATATGTGATTGATTTCTCTGATCACTGCGTGGCGGCCACTGAAACAAAATTGGGAAAAAAGCCAAAAAAAATTAAATACAATTCAAAAAAATCCTTTCTTTGGAAAAAACTTTGAGAACATTCAGATCCAATTGAATGCTATTTATCTGATATTTGTTTTTTGAAAATAAATTTAAAAATTAGAGATTTTTTTTGTAAACATTTATAAATATAGTGCAAAATATCTGACAGAAATGTATTTAAACTTTTTGTTGCTTTGGATAACATTTGATTAACATTTAAGGCTTTTCAGACACATTGATAGTGAGGAGACATATAATCAATATATGAATGAATATAAAAGACATTATTTGTAAATAACACTAATTATAGTCATTATAATTAACTGATTGATTGGTTTTTCTCATTAATAAATATATGTTTTGTTTTTAAAAACACGAATATATATATAATATTTATAGCTATTTAACAGAAAACAAGAGAAACGAAGAAAACTTAAACAAAAACTTATTTTTTGTTTAAATCGATTGTAAACCACAATATGTTTTAATAATTGTTTTTTCAATAAAATTGTTCTCAAAACAAATGAAACATTTTTTTCGGCGAATATAAACTCTAAGCAGTGATTCATTAATCGGAAAACCAGGCTATAGTCGGAAAGGGATTAATAGAGTGGTTAGTCTTCAATAGAATTCGTTAAGAATAATGAGAACTCGAATCAAAACAATAAACACTTAATTAGTTTAGTCTAAGATTTTTTGAGGTAAAAAAAGGCTCAGAAAATACAGATCTGTTTTGGAACTACACTTCAGATTACTTCATATAAATCAAATCAAATCAATCTTTAATGGCATTACTTTCAACATAAGTTGGTTTACAAAGAAAGCCTTAAAATATAAGATTAGCTCCAATTTAGGCAAACTTAATGAGAATGCATGCATACAAATAATCTATGCTGGCATATTTAAATTAGCAAGTTTTGAGCTAGGTGCTATACTCCTTCAAGTATTGTTAAGCAACTAACATATTGAAAATTGTGCAATCTTGGTGCAAACAGGCTTAATTGAATCTAGTTCAAACGCTATCAAGCTTAATTGAGGCCGATTCGGGCCATTTATGACCCCAACCAAATTTGATGCCACCCTAAACCCCCGATTGGCTGAGCCTGGCTTAGTTCTAAACAATGGCCTTTTAGGCGGATCTAAAATCAATAGAATTTCAAAATAAGCTTATTTTGAATGAAAAGCATATCGTTTTCATAAATGAGCTTAAGTTGAAAATATTTTCAGTTATTTATCAGAATATTCTTAAAATTCTTTTGTTTATATTTTTCCCATTCATTAGAATATTCTATATATAGATGAGTCGAAAGCCATTAATATTGGATTACATAATAACAGATTATATAAGCTTTGAATGTAATATAAACTTATCATAAAATATAATATTAATGAAAAATATTTATATAAATCGTAACAAAAATAGTGAAAACGGATGTAAAACAATCCAAACATAACTAATGTATTCTCAATAAAAATATTGTTTTAATGAATCTGAAGGCGAGTTCAGAAATAGTTCTCATTATTCTTGTTATTTGACATACTTTTTAAACATCAAAGGATAGGAATTAACAGTAAATTAATTGCATTTCAATATAAATATAGTTTTAAACTATTTTTCAAACCTTTACTTCGTTTGCAATTCTTATCAATTATTTTAATGAGAATTAAATAAAATATAAAAAAATGTTTTGTGCGATAACTATAAGCCAGCTCTGGTTGTTTAGCTACCTTATCTGCATAAAGGGTAACAGTGCTATTGGCACTGGAAAACAATATAATAATTATTATATTAAATAGAATATAAGTATAAATTATTACTATTAAAAATGATCTTACCATGTTTACTGGTCAACAACGATATACCGGTATAATTTGTATACGGGTCGAATTTAAATTGAATTTCTAGTCTAATTATTTTTTCTGTTCAACAGAAGAATTATTTGAGTTTATTTGAAACATAAGAACAGTTCCATTGGTTTGTTGAAAAATAAATACAAATAATAAAGAAAAGCAAATAATTAACAGAAAATTAACAAATCATTCGAAACAAAATCATAAGGTTTTGCATATCTATACATAAAAAGCATAACAATTATGTATTTATTCGTTTCTCAAAATTAATTTTATAGAACGTGTTATTTCATAGTTATTGAGAATGAATATAAACAATGTAATCATACAAATCGAGACAATAACCCTCCAACAAATCATAAATAATTAATAGGAAATTTCGGTTTTTTGGAATCAATATTTATTTATATCGACATTCATCTGCACCGGGAGTATTACGATATGGAGGTGACTTAAGTCCATACCGGCATGCCGCTGTTGTCCAGATAGAACGGTCACCAAATAAATACCAAAAGTTTTTAATTTATAGAAAACACAATTAATTTACTGTTTTTTAGGTAAGAATGGGTGGAGGGGTTGGGAGGCGTCTAATAAATATGTGCCGAACATAACAACAAATAAATTGTTAACAAATGAATGAAAACAATAAAAACAAATGAATATTAAAAAAAAAACCAATCAATTGAATAAAAAAATATTTTTTAAAAATAATTAAAAATATATATAAAATAAAAATAAAAGTGAAATAAAAGTGAAATAAACGTAAATTTCTTACCAATAATAACAATCAAAATAATGATAGCGATGGCCACTAATATCAATATCATCTAAAATTCATGCCATAATTGAGTGCACAGACAGGTGTCGAGAGAGGGGGTCGTGAATGAGGGACAGAAGGAATAGAACATCGATTAGAATAAGTAAAATCAGTTGACTTACTGCTGAATATGAGTATTAAGACAATAATAATTGCGACCATAAGTGCAATCATCTGAGCGTTGGTTACAATTCAATAGCAGTTTAATAGTCGTTAAGAAATGCATTAATTATTTAAATATAGATTTGAGAGCAGACTAATTGGGACAGAGATGTGCGCCCACTAACCCAGGATCAACTATTAAATTAGCCGCTTGACCACTACATTGGGCACTGGTATGGCAGGGCTTACACATCTCTGATTTAAGTTTAACCAAAATATTGGAAATAAGATTGAAATCAATGCCAAACCAGTGCTTCTCTGCAAACGATTGATTCCTTTTTGTACCCAATTCTGAGCCCAAACCCAAAAATAAAATTCCGATTATTTTCTCCAATACTTGACTCTCAATAACAGAAAAGCGATTATTAGTCGCGTTATTGACCTCTCGTTATATATACTAATTATATGATTGTTGTGGTGTCCGCACCGGTATATGTCCGGTGTCCAAACAATGTCAAACGGCATCGGTATGTAAGCAGAGAAGCACTGGAAATGAGTGGAAAGGATAGGGTTGGGGACAGGTATGCATACCTTCAGGTTTTTCCACCAGAACTTGCGCTTGAGTTTGCCGGCCTGTTGCTCGAACTGGGAGGCCCCGTGCTGGAGGGCGTCGGCCCTGTCGTCCAGCTCCGACAGCTTGTTGTCCCGCTCTAACACTTTCTCCACATTCGTACGCATAATACCGACCACTTCGTCGACCTGTGCCCACACAACAGACCGAACGCACAGTTAATAGTCGTTAACGAAAAGGCCATTAGATTTGAATGAATGACAAGTATAGAGACTATTGGATGGCATTCCAGTGCGACATAAGTGAGTTGACATACCTGTGCCTGTGTTTGTTGCAGGCGTTTAGACGACTGGCTGTTCTGCTGCTGTTGGGCCGAAGGGTTGGCAGACATTCTCGGGCTTTGATTTGATTACTCCTTTCAATCGATTCTCTGATTAATTACGAAAATATTTAATTAATTATTAATTTCTTTATTAGAGATGAGAAATAAAAATGTCATTTATTAACAGTACAGGCAATGAGAAAAATAATGTTTACTTTACTTCTCAAACGACGACAAACTGATTGTTGTTTTTCTTTTCTATTATTTTGTATTTCAGTTCAAATCAGTCGACAATTGTAGTGATTGTCAGTATTTTGTTATAACTTTTAACTAATTGTTAATTATAATTATAAATAAGAAAATAATTGGAAACAAAATAATATAATAATAATAATAATAAGATCGCAAACAATAAGTTCGCAAATAATAAGAAATTACAGCCAAAAACCGATTGTGCAAACCGTGTAAACGTAAATATGGCTCAACAGAGAGTCAACACTACTCTTACTCATTCACAAGCAATCAATGACGTCATCGCGTCATTCAAATGTACGCAAACAGAAAGAGCAGTTTCGGCCCTTGTCTGCGCACTGGGGCTAATTCATCCAGTACTCTCCACTTTACCCAGTTTATTTCCATATTCTAGATATTATATTAATATCTCAATATAATAAACCCTATGTATCAGTGACAATTTAGTTCATTTTGTTCTTGGTCTGTTTTTATGCCTTGTTGTACTGTTTGATTTGTCCCTAAGCCTAATATTACTCCCCTATACATAACCAATGGTTATAAGTTATAACTTATAACAAGCAATGAATTGACGGTAGAGTGCATTGAAATAATTAGTCATCCCTTCAATTGGTCATAATCTGGATTTAGTTCCGGTGGGATTAATTTTGCCATGACACTGGACATTTTTGAAATATTCAATTAATAAATAATTGAATATGCTGGATGATTAGATGATTCATTTGAAAATAAGCTAGTTTAAGAATACGATTAAAACTAATTGGCATTTAATTACAAAAATATTTAATCGCTTTTTTAAAATGTATTTTCAAATCATTTGAACAGAGCTTCAAATGGAAGCTAACAATGCATATCAGCCCAAATGTTTGCAATTAATTCAATTGTATCTAAAAATAATTCAATTAATATATGACTGAATTTTATTCCAAAACTGGATTCTAATTCAAATTCTAAGCCATAAAACTTAAAGAGACACTCAATCAAGAGAGGGATAAAAGCAGCGGTGGTCAGATGGGAATGGCGTCAAACGCATTCGGACAGATCGAACATAATTCACATTTTCATTGAACTGATCAGGGATGCAAAATATTATAGCACACTTCGTTTATCATTCTAAATGAGTAAGGGTCATATCGGGGAACTTGAATAGAAATGATCCGAATCATTAAATACTGTGGCCATCCCTGAATAAGTAATGAATTGTCTCTTTGACCTTGTCAATTAACTCTTTCATTGCCACAGTTCCATAACCCTGGGCCACCCCCTGCGCTGGAGTCGACGTAATTCGTGTATAATTATTAAGTCTTTTGTTTTTTTTGTTTGAAAAAAATTGAACCCTTTATACAAATGATAGCAAAGGGTTGAACCGCTCGAACAGTACGGATAGAAATGCGCAACAATTACGTCGAAACGATATAACAGTACAATAATGTTCACTACCAATGGTTCAGCGCATGTTCTACGCACAGGAAAAATGCACTGTCAAAGCTAATGCACTGAAATGTACTACGAAAAAAAGAATGTAAAAGGTGCAGCGCTAATTGGACGAACTTTATTTAAGTATTAAAACTATTGAAAAACAAGCACGAACCTTATTACCAGAGAATATACTTTGGATCTAATGGTGATAATCTTGAGAATATAGCCATTAGAAGATAATTGGATCAATTTATAATCGTAATTATAGTATTTATCTGTAGTAACACTGCAATGACGTTGAAAATTTTCAAATTTTTGAAAATCTAAAAATGAGTAAAATTTTCAAAATTATAAAAAAAACTTTACAACAATGGTGCTCGTACGGACAGACAGCTCCTCAAGAATATAAGCGAGTATATTGCTAAAAAATTAATAGTTGTTTTGATGACAAACATTTTTTAAAGATTTTTTAGCGAGTATACACGTTTATGTTCTTGAGACCCAATCTGTCCAGTCATTATTGTTGTAAAATTTTTCAAAATTTTGTCATAACCCTTGTTGTTATTGTCAGTACAGCTAAAGTAGTACTACTACAGATAAATACTATAGTTATGAATACCAATTGACCGATTTATCTTCTAATGTCTACATTGTCAAGATTATCACCTATTGATCCAAAGTATTCTCGTTGATAATAAAGTTAGTGTTTGTTTTATTCTATATGCGTTAATTTAAAGTGTTATTTGATTTTAAAAAATTTTTTTGATAATTATTAAATTCTGTTTTATCTGTAAACAATATCAATTATTTTTTGGAATAAATATTTCTTCACTCATTTTTTATTCAATTTTGCCCTTAATTCTCAAGGTAATTTTGCCCACAAGACCGGGCATCTTTTACATTTACATTTTGTTAACTCCACTTTGCAGAAAGTGGGCAAAAAGTATGTTCACTACATTTACGTTATGTGAACGCCATTTAAACAGAAAGAAAAATAAAATCTAATAAAAAGAAAAACTAAAATAAAAAATAATAAAAAGGAGTAAAAAGAAGAAAAAGAATATTAAAAAAGAAGAAAATCATAAATAAAAACATCAGTTATAGTAATAAAGAAGAAAAGCGACACCAAAATTGAAATTATGTAAAAGTATGTAGTTCATTAATTGTAATGTAGTCATTTATTTTGCCAAATCAATTTGTACGGGTATATAATTTAATAATATTATCAATTGTACTAAGTTTAAATAATAGAATTTAATTTGACCATGTATATTAATAATAATAATAATAATAATATCAAGATCAATAATAATGATAATGAACTAAGCATGTTCATTTGATAAATTCAATTAAATAACGTCAATAATTAAATACTGTAACGAAAAACGGGTTAAAAATTGTAACAAATTATTAATGAATAAGAATTACCTCAATATGTGTTGGTCTGCGCCTATACTCAGCCACGAAGAGGGATAAGCACTGTCTGTATGGGCGAAGACAATCGGACACAACTGAATGGACGACTGAATGCGGATAACCATTGCTGTACTGTAGAGCCAATGCAAGCGTACCTCAAGTTTAGAGTGAATTATTGGATAATTACTGGTATTTTTTGAGTTCAAAAAACATAATATAATTTACGGGTATTTTCCTCATTAACCGCATTAACGGCACACAAACCAAACGCCAATCGTTTCAATCGTTCGGTCATTCAATCGCATTATTTGATTACAAATTCAATTCAATTCAATTTATTACATAATTCACTGTCTGTTTGCAAACGAAGCCTCAATTCCTTAGCCATTATTAAGTTATTATTGATTTCTACCTCTTATTCGACTTATCATTATTTCGGACCAGAATTTGAAGATTTTTTCCGATAAAAACAAAAACTTTTTTTTTGTATTTCATTGAACTTAAGAACTACCTCAAGAAGTGTTGACTTTTTATTTGTTACCTAATATACTACCGGAGCTTAAGTTTGTTTTTGCGGCAAATATTGGATACGAAGTGCCGAATAATAATGGCCTCCAACGACGAGACACATATTTTAAACCTAATCCGGAACCTACTGCTCGAGGAGAAGGAACGGGAGAGAATGTCATCCTTGCGCGGCACCCATTCAGACACACTGAACATTAATGATAGTACGGCTAACAATGCCTGTCAGACCAGTAGTCAGATGTCGTTGCCGTCGATCGGCTCACTGTCCCAACTAATGTCGGCCACAAATACCAATCAAACGCATACCGGAGTTGTAGTGAACACGAGTGGCGCCGATAGCGGTCTGGCATATCATATAAGGCCGTCGAGCACAGCATCGAATTTGAATTTTCCAAACTTAAGCCAATTCGAGGCCAACCAGTCATTAGGAGTGAACCAATCAATAGATGACTTGTTAGGTCTGTCCAGCACTGGTCACCATCAGCCACATCACCTACACCTGCATCAGCCGCACCAGTCATCGATGGGCGCCTCCATCGGACCAATTCCCCCATTGGTGTCACCATTATCTCAATCATCACTACTGAGCCAAACGTCGCGCCACTCGAGCGACGAGATGTCGGGCCTTTCGGGTTCGGTCGACGCCAACCAACTATTACTGTCCAATATCTCGAACTACGCATCGCTTGTGTCCTCTTCGGCGCCTCAATCCATGTCTACCTCAATGCCATTCTTATTGGACACATTGGCGTCGCCGACATCACCCATGTATTCGTTTAGCCACCAGTCGTCCGCCTCCTCGTCCTCTTCGGCGGCAACACTGATGACTCGTTTCGAATCTCAGATCAGATCCATTGCTAACGACATTCAGACGACAATTCAACTCCATTTGAATGGTCTGCAGACTCGGAAGGAACAGCTGCTCAAACAGTTGGAACACATAAAGCAGACCTACGCCACTGTGCTCTCCATTGCAGCCGCACAGGCAGGCAATGAAGAGACACTTGCACTGCCATTACCACAAATAACATTCACGAGACCTGACTCTGCCTTATATAAAGCCGTTACCACTTTGGGCTTCTTGACCACACCTGCGCTCGCTGTCAACTGTTCCGCTACCGGCGATGGCGTAGAGATGGCCATCGAAGGCGATCCGACCTGTTTTACAATCACTACAAGGAATTGCTTTAATGAGGAACTGCTTATCGGTATTAGTCTTGCATTCAATTCGTATTCAAATCCCATTAAAAGGAATTAATTCTTAAATAAATTGATTTTTCTCTCATCCGTACGGCTCAGGCGGTGAGCACATAGAGATCGAAATCCTGGTGACCGACGCCAACAATATGTCCTCATCGATGGCAATCCCACACTCACTGCTGGACCACAACAACGGCAAGTACACTGTCACCTACACTATACCCAGAGGCCTCCTCAAGCTGGGTCAGGTGCACGTGTCTGTATCGGTCAACGGTCTGGCCATAACTGGCAGTCCGTTTGTGGTCTCAATAGAAAGCCAACGAACGCGTAATGCGTGGAAACGAATCGCCACTTTCGGCAGTGAGGGCTCGAATGTGGGCCAGTTCTGCCGACCCTGGGGTGTGGCCATTGTGCGACTGCCCAACAAAGAGCTCAACTACGACCCGCACGGGTCAAACAGTACGGGTAAAGAGTACCTGATGGCAGTGGCCGACCGCAGCAATAACCGGATCCAATTGCTCAAACTCTGCCTTAACTCCAGTTCCACTTCAAGCACCAGTTCCAATAATTCAGTTCAAAGCAGTTTAAGCACCGATAGGAACAGCTCTATGGCCAGCAATAATGGCTATGGAACCGGTGCTCATGGCATGTCTGGCGCCGGTGCTACTAATACAAGCGCTGCCAATCAGGACGTCTCCCTGTCTGTGGTTCACGTGTTTGGCTCTGGACCGGGCACTCGACCCGGACAGTTCGACCGACCGGCCGGTATTGCCATTAATGTCAATTTGGGTCATATTATTGTCGCCGATAAGGATAACCACAGAATTCAGGTCAGAGTTAATGGCAATCACTGTCTAATAGCTGTCTATCGAATAGTGCTTTCAATTGTTAATCAATAATAAAATTACTAATAATTTGTTGAGAAATACAAAGAACTCATTCATATAGTCATTGAATATCTGTTGGAATAGGGATGGCCAATGGGGGGGTGTAGCCAAAATACCCCCCTAGGTTTTGAAATGGCCATTTTGAAGTGGTCTTTTTCCGATGAGTTTTCGACCCCCCCCCTATGTTGGCGAAAAATAGTGGGCCAAATCCGTTGAGTTTGACC
>JAQIWA010002089.1:0-14708 GCA_034693305.1 Eueremaeus valkanovi
CCCGGCCTCTACCCCCCCCTAGGAAAAATTTTGGCTGACCCCCCCCTGTCGTCCGACCCATTGCCTATCTCTGATTTATAGTCCTTTTGTTAGCAATCAATCGAAACAATAAATTATTTTTATTCTTTACTCTCGATTTTCAAATCATCTCCGTATGTATAGCAGAGATGTGCAAAGTAGGCAATCATCGCATTAGGAATTTTTAACCATTTTAAAAATTTATCCAGGCAACACCTAATTCTGAGCCAGCTTGTTTAATTATAACCTTTCAACAAACTACTCACCCGGTTAAGCTGCCCTGCACATATAAGCTTTTACAATACAGAAATGATTCAGGAATTTACTATTTTTATTATAGATTTTGTATTCAATAAGTTTTGAATGCAATTATATTTTTTTCGTTTTTATTCATTTTCTGTTATAATAATTCATTTTAATTTCAACAATAGAATAGTGAGAGTCAGACAGTGTGTTAGACATATTTGTCGAGTGTATGACTCACCTGATTATGACATCTGTGAGCGCAGTCTTACTGTTACTTCCATAAGACATCTTCATTGTGGACAGATTGCACTCGACTTCGTCGCCGTCACTCTATCCGTACAAAAATGTATTGAAATATAATTAATATTTAATTGAGAAAACATTCACACAATAAGCGTGAATTGCAAATATGAGGCCAACAAATAAAATATCAAATAGTGTTAAGGCTATTATGGGACGCACATCATAGAGCACGTAATGCGGATACTGTGGCCGAAGAACAAGTCCTGTGTCCCGGTTGGATGACTTGTTCTTGGTTCTTATAGCCGCCACTAACATATTCATCATTTTTATGATATGTTTGTAAATAATAAACTAATTTTCAAAGCGTTTTGTCTGATTCGTTGAAATGTCGTGGAAACGATATAAACTTTTTTTCCACTGAGTTTGAAGTTCACATAAACTTTTAAATTCAAACAACTTTTTAAATCTTTTTTTTCGTATCGAATATCAACTGAAAAATATATTTCTTTATATTTTAAATATTATTACTTTTCTAATACTTTCGTAATTAATACATAAACTGATTGATTGGTTATCTTATAATGAGTTTGAGATCATTTCTGATTATGATTTGTCATCAGAATAAATGATTTTATAATTAATATTAATTTATTTGTGAAAATAATTATTTATTTTTCTCTCTGAATAAATCGCACCCAAAAAATGGCAGAATCTGTTTCTTCATAATAACTACTGGAGTTATGAAGTTTTGTTATCAATTAAATAGATAATTGTGTTCGCAGTTAAGGCATTCAATTGCGTTCAATATCTAACTGAGCTTATGCTCAATTCTTTTCAAATAGATATCAAAATTGTATGAAAATATATATAAATAAAATTGAAGTTCAAAAGCAAAAGATTTTTAAGATTTTTTGTAAAAAAATTAAAATCAATTCTAAACTGTTTAGACTGTAGTTTAGTTTATTGTCTGTTGTCTCAGTTTATCAGTATTTGTGTCTCAACACTGGGTCTGTTTGATAAGAAAAGCCGTTTTTATTCATAATTACACAAAAATAGTTATTTATATAACACATAAAACAGTGTTAATTATAAACTATATTTATTTTATTTTGTTTTCTTTTGTTTTACATTATTTCAAAAATATCTGGGAATACACTCAACGAAAGCGTGTTATCAATGCTTTCACTTATCAATAAAAAAAACTGAATTCAGTCCAAAAAACTTATATTTAAATCAATAAATATTATTGATTTGAAACAAAATTACATTAATTGCAGAATATTCTCAGAATATCTCAAATCTGTTTATTATTGTGTGAGTCGATCAATATATCTTTAAAATTAAAATGAGAAAAGATACATGCTCTTTTAAGCTTTTAACCCTGACGTTTAAATTTATTTAAATAAATAAAATATTATTAGAATTAAAATTATAAATAATTATATATAATCCGCAAAGCTTTTAGGAACTAAGCATTAATTGCAAAAAAAATTATACAAAAAAATATAAAATACAAACCTTTGATATTGTGTGGGTTTAATGGCAAGACTTGTTGAAGAAATGCTGAAAAAGTTTATAATTCAAAGCCAATTAAACTAATAATTGAGATAAACTTAATTTTGTATTTATAGTCAATTTTTATACAATATTTCAGTAAAAATAAAAGTTTTATAATAAAAAAAAATAATAATAATAACAATTAAATACCTTTGGTTTGAATCTATTATATTCAGTAAAACATTTTTGATAACTAATTAATAGCCAACTAATCAATGAGAGGCGTATTCAATCTGCAGTATCAATATTATGAGTAAGGTCACTTTTGTTCCTTTTGTTACTTCTCTACTTCTAAACAATGTTAGTTTCACTTAATAATGAACTTGAATTCGGATTAAAATAGAGATTTATTTAAAGTTAAGATATGAGCACAAAAATCATATCATAATTGACCTCTATTTTTAATCAGACTACTTTCCATAGTTTCACCCTTCTCAGTTTAGACTTTACTACATAGATCTCAGATTAAATGTTGAAAACTTATTATTAAATTCTAAATCTCATCACATGTTTGCCAATGTTTACCGTCTGTTTGGAGCCATTGTTCCACTATTTGAAAAGTGAGTCTGCAGTCAGGCCACCCACCCAGGGTCATCAGCTCTTGCAGGAGAAGCACTTAACCGGCTTACCTGTAACTCTTAGACTATCAATACTCCACTCACTCGTTGGTCTTCTTTAAACTTGAATAACAAGAATATGTATTCAATTGCGAAATACAGTACAGAATATGAATATCTATTACAACTTGTATTCATAATCCAGTTCTTTTCAACTACACTATAATTAGATCAAGAATAAAATGTTTCAGTGCTTTCTATCTTAATTTTTTTTGTATTTGCTGTTCATTACTAATCAAAGAAAACTGATATCAAGTTCATATTTTATCTTCATATACCGGTAACTAGATATGCAAAATGCAAATTAACCAAGTTTGTGCCTCAAATATAATGTTGAGTCTGTCTGACACTTGCATACATAGTAATGCATTTTTAATAGATATTCACCTGAATTGAATTGAATTGATTCGGAGTAATTAATAATGGTTTAGCCGAACCAATGTATTTAATTTTAAATGTCTTTCGATAGGAATGAATGCGAGAATAAATCTGTTTCTGATTCACGTAATGCTATTGTAATGATTAATTGGAGCACTTATTCTCTAATTTGTCTCACAATATAATTGTTGTGATTGTCTATTGTCTCGAACAGAGATCAACGCTAATGAACAATAAGCTCTCTCACAGATGAGAGAGAGAGAGAGAGAGAGAGAGAGAGAGAGAGAGAGAGAGAGAGAGAACAGGAATGGTATGGAATGAGAACTTAAACTACTGTTCGCTAGCAATCGGATCGATCGGACGATTTTGATTGTAATTCATTCTAATCTTTTTGCTCACAAATTATCTCTAACTCTGAACGTCAGTATCTGAAGAGAAAATAAGTAAACTTCACATTATATCAATTGTAGCTTAAGATAATTAATCCAGATCATAATTATAATAAATAAATGTTGTGCTCAACTGTTTACAAATAAGCCAGGCATATTAAAAATATTATTATCGGAACAGGACATATCACTGATGGTTAGAATAGCATATTCTCCCACTTCTCCTATTAATCAAATAATATTAATAATTAGAAAATAATTTGTTTGAAATTGTTATTTGATTTTTCAGTCAAACATTTGATTCAATTAGAAGTCCAATAGGTTTGCACTAAAATACAAATGAATTATAAACAAAAGTCTGATAAACTTTTTGGCAAACAATGCGATAGTTTTGCTGTAGAATAGCATATACTGTAAAATATACAGTAAAACGATAACAAATATTGGTATTCGAGAGAATCAGAAAACTATAGCCTATATAATGATTACTGGAATCCAATGATATTCTTGTTCTACACATTGTATTCTCTTTGAGACTATTATTCTGAGACTCTATCGCCAAATATATTATACGTGTAATATATTTCTATATCAGACACATAACAAATAACTGATAATAGTATTAAAGTAGAATTGCGTGCATTTGTTTCACTTTAAACCAATTTACAAAACATTAACAAAAATATTTGTTATGTTATATAACAGAATATTTTTTTATGTAAAACACATATCAATTGAAACGGAATATTATTTTTTGCGGAGATTTTACTGTTAAGTGAATAACTACTAAAAATATAAAAATTTATCACTTTTTCGTTGAAACAAAGTTCAAAAAATATTTTCCGTTTAATCTATTAAAATAATATCATCCGATATAGAAATTATAATCATTATTATTCGGTTCAGTTTTGTATTTAATGTTTGTCTTTTGTGCTATTATTAAATAAAAATTATTTTATAAGGAATTGTTTGCATTATTATTGTTATTTTGTTTTTTAAATATTGTTTTTCCATTGAATTTAATGCCAACATTGATATACGGGTTTCGGTGAATAGGAAACTATTTTTCAGTGATTTGTACAGTAAATAGTTGTAGCGAACGGGACATGCGATCAGAACATTAAGAGCGGAATTATACGGGCATTCGTACAATCATTTTTCATCCAACTCTTTATTCTTCTGTTATTCACACTATTATTGTTTTCTGAAGTTATCTCTATTTTCTTCTATTTCTCCTAACATTGTATTTAATCCAATACACAATTTACTCCACAAGAGCTGAATTAGGGAATTATGATTAAAAGCTGGGCTATGTCATCAGGCAAAATACAGACAAGGAATCTAATGTGTGTTCAACTCAGAGATAGGCAATGGGTCTGACGACAGGGGGTATGCCAAAATTTTGCCAAAAGAGGTACAATGAATGACCCAATTTTCGCCCAAAAGTGCCCCATTTTCGAGTTTTTCCGCAAAATCATCGAAAATCAGAGGGGGGTTACCCCCACCTGTGCCCTCCCCATTGCCTATCTCTGAGCCATACCCTAATTTTAGCGAGTCCATGTTTTTGCAACTTGGTCAACTCTATTCCACAATTCTATGTTTTTATGGTTAGATTTATCGAACGATTCTATCAAATATCGGGTGAAATATAAGAATAGCAAACGTTTGCAGAGATTTATATCGACTAATATTTTGTGTTTATTATGTCTTTTATTGTCACTCTTCTAGCAATCGATTCGTTTATTTTATTTGTCTTCCAAAGCAAACATTTAATTGATTTGTCTCTCTATTGTATTCTTGTCTTTGAGTACTAATCATAAAAACTTGACCTTAGATTGATTTCTTGGACACGGAGGGTGACATGCAGTTCCCAGCCATGAGACGTCTCTCCATCGCTAACGCACAGGCATTTATGCTCGTCTATAGGTATGAATATAGATAAATAGAGCACAGTTACAATTAATTTATTTTGTCTTTTCCTTACGAAACAATAGTATCGATAGTTTGTGTTCATTCGATACAATAAAGAATTGTTTCGAAGAGATTAAAGAACTGAGGGCTGACTTCCAGGTAAAATAGTCATTGATTTCTATAGCGAACACAATATAAATAAATGCCTTGAATACTGAATTTCTATGTATTGGTGCAAAGGATGTGCCCATTATTTTCGTCGGCAATAAATGTGATCTTTCGGAGGAATACAAACAAGTGCCCAAAGAAGATGTGGCCGAATGGGTTGGTACCAAAATATATCTAATTAATTACTAGTGCTATCATACTGTTCACTACGGTTTATGAACTATAGCTTACGTACTGTACTGTAAGACACGAGAGATTTACTATATTTTGCTCTGAATTCGCACAAAACAAATAACTTATCAGATTTTGGACTTCAATTAAAATACAATTAAAATCGAGAATTACTTCAATTTTTTGCTTTTGTGCCAAAAATTCTGCAAAAGTATAATATATACTCTCATAATCTACTGAATCCACCCAACTTGTAATAGTAGCTAGAATACTATTGTTTTCAGTCATTTTTCACTATTTGTATGTCATATAGTACTGGTTCAATTTTTAGCGATTAATTGAAATATTATTTTCTAAATCCAGTTTTATTTGAGAACACTTTGAGATTAATGAAGGCTTGAATTCTACAGTAATTTTGAGATTAGGCTTAAAATAGTGTAATATTTCATTTCGAGTATGATTTACAGCAATCGAGTCAACCCTTTCCTACAATTCTTTGATGATTTACAAAAATGATTTGACTTTCAATTAAAATCCTTTCAATTAATTCTTATGAATACTTTTAATTTTAATCGTTATTTATTTGACGATTAAGTCCAGTAAATATAAACTTTATTTAATTTTCAAATTAATTAACTGTATGTTTGAAATTAGATTTTCGTATTTTAATGGGAAGTAAACAAAATGTGAGATAATCTGAAGTCCGATAAATACTTTTGCCTTTTAATTATGTGAATATAATTAGCAGTGAATAAATGTTTTATTATTTTTATACATTCTTTACTCGTTTTAATTATTATTAATTAATATTAATATTGAATAACATTAACCATAGCTTTAGTTAAATATTGGCAGAGAAAGAGAGAAAGGGTTTTCAAAGAGACAGACAATTCAGTTAACAGATGGCTGGTAAAAATCAAGGCTGACCTGTCTCCTAGTGCTTATAGGGGAGTCAGCATCAGAACAAAATCAGAAGTTTTTGATCCATTTAAGGAATTGGCGGTTATTTTGATTGATTGATAGTTTAATTGACTGCTCATATTTTAAATAAGATCTGGGTCGCATTTCTAATAAAGAAGGGTCTACCAACTGGAAAACCCTTCTGGTAAGTCCCGGGCAAAAATAATTTAATCGATCAAGTGCTGAGCTCTGTTAATTGTTATGCCCTGGGTCAAATACCTATAATGTCTTACCCATATTTATCAATAATATATGAATTTCCCTAAACTTTTCAATTTATTTGAAAGTAGAGTCCATTGACTCGTAAATGATTTCAATCAAAAATAAATTGTTTCCATAATTAGATGACATTAGTATTCATTCTCTTCAACACAATGTAAATGTAAAACAAAAACTGCGAAAAATCTCATTTCAAACCTAATTAATTTGAAAGCATATGAATTAAGTATAGAATCCATTATTAAATACACGCTTTGAATCGACTAATTGTCAATTTAGTTCAAAGGGGTAGAGGAGAGGAGAGAGAGAGAGAGAGAGAGAGAGAGAGAGAGAGAGAGAGAGAGAGAGAGAGAGAGAGAGAGAGTCGGATTTTATTGATAGACTATTTTATTGAACATTTGATTTGAATTTTTATTTATGTTTTCTTCTAATCCTTAAAATAATTCATTTAATTAAGTCTAAAGAAG
The DNA here is from genome assembly GCA_034693305.1 of Eueremaeus valkanovi. Classification (NCBI taxonomy): domain Eukaryota; kingdom Metazoa; phylum Arthropoda; class Arachnida; order Sarcoptiformes; family Eremaeidae; genus Eueremaeus; species Eueremaeus valkanovi. The sequence goes on from JAQIWA010002089.1 coordinate 7,345, forward strand.
TTCATTGAAGTGAAACTAAAGTCTGAAATGTTTTTAACGCAGGTATTCTGTGAACTGCCAAAACTGCGAACAAAAGTATGCAAACAATTATTTGATTATAACATCAAAAATGTTAATAAAAATATAATTATAAAACGAAATGTTGTGTCAGGTTATGGAGTGTTCGGCCAAAACCAACTCAAACGTTAAGGAGATATTCAAAGCATTCCTTCAATTAGCGCGCATTCCTTTGCCAAACGATGAAGGCTTGAAGCGGAGGTCTAGTGCCCAGGCCAGGGTGCCCAATGGAAAGCCACGCTTCCCGGGCAATACGAGCTTAAGTCCCAATCACGGTCTGACAGCAGACGCGGAATCGACCGGTTCTGGTAGTATTACACAACGACTAAAGCCCCGGAGCAGGAGCTTGATACGAAGGACGAGTAAGAAAGTGAACAAGATCAAAGAACCGGCTTCTGATGCAGACGACTGCGCCATATCCTGATCTATTCCAACGACAAGAATCAAAGAAAATACAAAACAAATATTTATTTCTATGTTTGTTAATCAGATCCGAGTCTTATAATAATCTCAAGTTTACAATGCGTTTGAAGTGAATAAACATTTCGATACAAAATATGAATATATTTAAATATAGAGACAAACATATCATTCAATATTAAATGACATTTCTTGCAGTTATTTATTTTGGAAATAAAAGTCAATCAAAGATAACATCAGACAAATATAAAATCAGTTTTTAAGCGACAAAACTTTCTTTGCTTTTATTCATTAAAATCGTAAATAAAGGAAATGTATGTAAATGTATGTGAAATATGTATTTGTAGGCAGAAAATAGTTTACTATAAAAAGTAAAATCAAAAGAATAAAGAATTATATAATGTTATTATCGAAAAGAAAAAACCAATTATTTATAAAAGACTGAATTACTGACAAAATATAATCATTTTATTATATTTCTGAGTTATTACCAGAAATATTAATATTATATAAACGAAAAACAAGTTTTAAATTATGATTAGAAAAAGTTTTTATTATAAAATCTAATGAAAATACATAACTATTAAGTGAAAGATCAATAATTTTTTTTTCTAATATAACTATAGATTAGATAAAAAACGAAAAGAAAACTGAATTTTATATTAAATTCTGAATTAGATTTAGTCTTACTTTTCGTAATTTTATTTATAAAAGATAAGTAACGATGAAATTATTGGCCACTTATGTAAAGTTGGAACTGAAATGAAATTCTGATATTAATATTCTTTTTCTAATTATATATGAAATACTGTACAGAATATATTAAATTATTATTAAATGTTATTAAATTACATTTGAGTTGAAGGAAAAATACAAACCGAGCGTACATTTAATTAATGTCTTTCTTTCGACTCAATTGAAACGATTACACAAACTATAAGAGCTATTAAACTATATTTTCTATATTTTTGTAAATATAATTCTGGCTAAAATCTAATTGCAGTGGCAGGGGAAGGGCCGTACGGGGAGGGATGACATTCATAAACTTGGGGCAGTTTAGAACCACTAGAATTGCTATTAAAATATTTGAATGTTTGCTATACTTATACAGAATAAGCCGAATATCGATTTGAATTAATTAAACAGTAAATAATATTCTGACAAAACATACAAAAGTACTCTTTTCATGTGATTTTGTGCAAACACTAAGTTTAATCAACAGCCAATAAAATTATATTCATGAAGACCTTGGTGTATTCAAGATAATTTTTTATTATCATAAATATAATATTTCTAATTATAAATTAGAATAAAATGTTTGCTATTTTTAGCATACAATCATCGATCCGATCCCATCCCATCCCCGGCCACTGCTATACTGTACTACAGTTTTGTTCTTTTGTTTGTTTCATGAATTATTCTCTGACTTGTAATCTATTTATTTGTTTGTAAATTAAAGAATTGAATTATAATTATAAGAATTATTTATTTATTATTACTGTTTCTGACAAAACAAGTATTAAAATAAAGAATGAATTTAAGGAATAATTCATTTTCTTATTTATAATTCTTTTTCTTTTTATTTGAGAAAATAAGCAAAAAGAGAGAACAAGATAGACATCATTTATATTTAATCTCTCTTTTATTGGTTCTTAATTCAAATAAAATTTTTATATATTATAGAATAATTGAGTCAACAGTTTGTTATTATTTGAATGAATTGAGTGAAGAATAGACCGAAGAATTAGACTGCATGGATACGAATATTTATTAGCCGCAATAAAGTCACAGAATATTCTTTATTATAAGCTGTGGGTGTTTTAGGACAGTTGGTATATAATAAAAATACTGTATAGTCTTATTAAGTAATATAAAAGTCTGTTGGATAACAATAAGCAGAAAAGATTCGGAGATAATGTAGAAATTTATTACTTTCTATGCATTCAAACCGTTATTTTTCAGCAATAAATACATATATTCTATAAAATAAGATATTCTTTCATCAAATGTATTGATAGAATGCAATAATAAAGAACAATATATTAAATAATAATTAAGCCAGCAAATACTCGCTTCCATGATAATTCTTCGAAAATAGCCACATGCAAAATTTTTGGTTTGACTTAACCAAGATAATTTTACATATTCTCGTAATTCATTCCTGCAATCACTCAAAAAGTTCTTTTATTATTAGCGCAGCTAAACTCAAATTTCAAGATTCTTTATCAATTGTAGGACAGGTACAGACAAAGTCAAAAGTGTGTTCAACTCTCAGTAATTACTGTTATCTTATATTTGATAACATCTTATCTCTTTTGATGATTTCATATCAGTTTGAAATCAAATAATTGTTTGAATAAAAGGTTAATTATTTATTCAGAAAATTAGCCTAAACTCAACTCTTGTGTTAAAAGTTTATTTGATTCAAAACTGATTTGAAATCTTTGAAAGAGATAAGAAGTTATCAAAAATAAGATAACAGGTGTTACTCAGAGTTGAACACACTTTTGACTTTGTCTGTACTTCATTGTAAAATTGCAACTGATTTCCAATGTATAATACAGTATTAAATTTTTTTTAAGTAAGGATTGTTCGATCACTTTCCCAGAAATTCCTAATTAAACTTATTTTAAACGAATGTATGGAAACCAATAAAATGAGAGGAATTCCTCTGAAGCCGGAAAATCAAGATCTTATGAAGCATTGAGTGCTTCGCTTATAAATGGATTTAATATAAGATTTCTTACATTTGAGTTCCGCTTAATTTAACCGAATTTTATCTGAAAGTCTGCTAACATTTTATATGCCATTTATCTTCATATAAAACAATTTTAAATAAATAATATACTCTATGTCTGAACTTTTGACAGTCGATTCAGTCGTTTCATTGATTCTTGATTTTAGAAACCATTAGATTGTAAAAGGGTTTTGATAAATGAGCCGAAGATTTATTATGAAAACTCATCTTTTTAATGGACTTCACAGACATAGATGAGAGAGAGAGAGAGAGAGAGAGAGAGAGAGAGAGAGTGAGTGTGAGAGAGTGAGAGAGAGAGAGAGTGAGAGAGAGAGAGAGAGAGAGAGAGAGAGAGAGAGAGAGAGAGAGAGATTCTGTTTAAAAGATTACAACCGATGGTTTATATGGCACAGGGATACTTATTTAGATAAAATAGCTTTAAGAATTGATCAAACTTTGAATCTGGATTAATTTTATTTTAATTCATTGAATGATTTATAAAAAAGAAGAATTGGTTCGGCTTTTGAATGATAGCATTGAATTGAGTTCTGTTTAACTCTTACTTTCGGTCTAATTCTTATCAATTTGTTCAGATTCTGAGTGATCCGGATTAAATTTATAGTTCAGACAAAGAACTGCATTGACTTACTTGAAAAATAAGCAGAGATCAGATTAAGATCATTAGACGTATTGGAAATACTAGAGCAGTATATCATTAGAATATTATTTGAAATTCTTTAAAATACAGAATATTAAAGAATATTCTATTATATTATATGCTCTGAATTGCAAACCATTTCAATGATTGATCATTTGATTCGCTTTCCTATCCAAATGAAATCCGAGACAATTCTAAAGGTTTACCAATTTTTTGTTCTTCTCATCCATTATCTCAATAATATCGCATTCAAACTGCACGTACACTGAATTCAATATCAAAATTCTGAAAAAATTATTATTTTTCTGAACAAAATTTTATTTACTCTAACAGTAAGTTTCGAATAATATTTTGTTTTACTTTCATTTGAAAATTGTTTTCTGAAATTGAAATCCTTTTATAATAATGCCCTTCACTTCCAATTTTACGATTCAATGCAAACATGTCGAAGGGGGTCAACAAAATACCCTCCTAAGATTTTAAGTCGCGGGCAGAGGTAGGCAATGGCGGGTAAAGGAGGATATACCCCCTGTGATTTCGGCTGAGGCTAACCCCCTCTGTTTTTCGATGATTTGGAGGCAAAAGCTCGAAAATGGGGCACTTTTTGGAGACAAAATTGATTCGTTGTACCTCTTTTGGCCAAAATTTTTGGCTGACCCCCCCCCTGTCGTCAGACCCATTGCCTATCCATGGTCGCGAGGTACTGCCACAGTACTACCTGGCGCCGACAACAGGTAAAATAATGCCATTTTGTTTTAAAATTGACTGAATTTTTGGCTTAAAATAACTAAATGTAAACTAAATTAATATAATTTAATTGCAATTCAAACAAAATTAGACAACTAGGCCATTTCTGGTTAAAACCTGCTTTTAGGCCATTTCTGTCAATATTACGACTGTTTTCTGGAGGACTTAATTCGTGAGTCCATTAGTTTTAGAGTATTTTATTCTAATTTTAAGGATTAGTTGAGTTTATTTAAAATCATTGGAAATGTTTTGCATTTGTATTGTAATAATGTTAATCTGAATTGGATTTATAGTCGACTTATTTTACAAAAAAATAAATAATTTCTCTAATTATACAAAAGATATTAATATTAAAACTGATTGAAATGCATGTATTGGTAGTTTATATTTGAGATTTACATAAATAAAAGTAATTTTGATTTCAGACTAAATTCTAAATTATTAATAATAAATGATAAATAAAATACTGACAGTTATGTCAGATTTGTATTAGACTTAACGGGGATTAAGCGCTTGATCTCAAAAAATCTCTTTACATATTAAATATAAATCTCTTTAAAAGTAATAAAATGAAAAATAAATAATCCGGATATAATCAAAGCGGAATATTATTCTAACATTACATCAAAAATTCATAACTTTTATAGTGATTTTGAATTCAGAGAATATATGACAATAACTGCATTACTATTATATTGATTATAATTCTGGATTCATATACAGTAATCCTAATTACCATTTGGGGTGAATGACCCACAGTTTTACACGACTTTCCTCTTAAGCAGTGAAAGGCAAACCCAAGAACAGAAAAGATATAATGATTAGCAGAACAGTAATGGATTGGACTTTAGTTGTAATTCAACACAAAATTAGGGATTTTTATCACAGATTCTACGATTTGAACGATCCGTATATATATTGATATTAAGCTAATAATGTCAGTGCGGAGAGAGGGAGGGAGGGAGAGAGAGAGAGAGAGCGGGGGAGAGAGAGACAGAGAGAAGGGGAGAGTGAGAGAGCGCGAGAGAGCGGGAGAGAGAGAGAGAGAGAGAGAGAGGAGAGTGAGTGAGTGAGTGAGTGAGTGAGTGAGAGAGAGAGAGAGAGAAGAGAAAGAGAGAAGGGGAGAGTGAGAGAGAGCGGGGAGAGAGAGAGAGAGAGCGAGAGAGAGCGGGGGAGAGAGAGAAAGAGCAACGAAAACAAATCGAAACAATTATTTAATTTGGAAATAAGATCGAAAAGAGATGGCTATCTTCAGGCCTGACCAGACATTGAAAACTTGTGTTGTTTTATTGAAATATAGATATATTGATAACCAATTGTTCACAAAATATGATCTAGTTAATTTTGCTCTATTATCTATTTGGCCTTAATCATTTTATTTTCATTTATTTCTCCAAAACATTCAGCAAGACTATTCAACTAACCTGGGTCATAGGTCTTGGCTTAAAATAAATGTTGAATACAATGAGTACACGAATCAGTAGTCAGAACCAGTTTATTACGAATTGATTTTTAGGACATTTTAATGTACAGCTTGTTTAGCGAATAAAACCCTCATTTCCTCGAGTGATCAAGTTTAGAATGTGGACCTGGGTATCTATATTGTAGCTGCTCTACACGTCCCGTCTCATATTACAAATCCGTTGAACGTTCTGTAAGTGATGTTCACTTCAATACATTTGTTTAATCTCTGGTATTCTTGCGAACGGAAAGGTATTTATGCTAATGGCTGTGGGTTTGGGCGGCTTTGGGCCCACTTTTAATTATATCTAAAAGTTTGGGAGAATTTGCAAAATATTGATCACTTAATAAACGGAACGACACTTGAAATGAATGTTTGAATCAATTATTATATTTTGAATTCAATTATAATTATATAAATATTTTATTTATAAACAAAACAATCGATAAAAACAATCAAAATATTTAATAAAGTTTTCATTTGTTTGTCAATAGACTGAAGACATAAATCAATAGATTTCTAATAGAATTAAATAAATCCAAAAAATAAATAAAATTAAATCAAAATTAAGACTCAATTAATTGAAAGCAAAGCGAAGTTCACTTCAACTCAACAGTCAATCGATTTTTTTCTTAGACTTTATCTGAAATTTGATGAACTCTTTGAGCGTCGGATCAGTTATCTGTTGATCCAATTGGTTCATCACTTCTATACCTCTGTCTCTATAATATTCCTCGAGTTCTTCGGCGTATTTAATCCAAACACAGTTATCACAACCGGATTGACAGCAGTTTTCCGGCGCTTTCGGCACTTCTTTGGCAACACTTTTCTTGTCTTTACTCTTAATATGATTTTCGCCCAAATCTGACGAATCGTTTGAATAAAACTTTATTAAAAAGAAATTATTTATTGATTTCATAACTATTTTATTGAATAAATGAAATCTAATTATAAGAGACATAAGAATTGAGACTCAAATCAAAGTCAAAACAATTCAATTGGTATTCAATTCAGTGACCGATCGCTCAGATTGTCATCAAATTGTATGAGCAGTTCAACAGACAGAGGAATGGCATTCAGAATGATGTCCGGGTGAAGTGCACACCAATCCTATAAATGCTATCAATCAATATATAATTAAATGAAATTAATATTCAATTCAAGAATAAGTGGTTTTAATTGAGCTTTACTTACAATTCTATGAACCAGAGGATTCCAAAGCTGTCTTTTAAAGACAGTAAACAAAACATTTATTATATCCTATTGAGTCTGCTCATAGATTT
>JAQIWA010002090.1:0-14706 GCA_034693305.1 Eueremaeus valkanovi
TAACGTAAATATCATTGAATTCACTGTTCATTCAAACAAATAGTTGTAAACAATAATCAAATCAATTAATAATCAATTATTAGCCCTATATTTGACATCACTTTCAATAAAAGAGTAAATCAATAAATAATTCATTAATTTATAAATCATTTGATGTTTTAATTGAATGTAAATATAATTAAATAAAAATGTTTTCAACTCTAATATCAGTGAAAATATCGTTGTTTTGTCTGACAAACACAGACTCCGAGGCTCTCAGTCCGAGGCCTGCGCTTTGACGACACGAATGAGAATATTGTCAAAGTTAAAAGCATTGGGAATTCACACAGATCTCTAACTATACAAATTCTCAATCCAAAAGCACTGATTGTTAAGGTTAGAGGTGTGTGAGAAATTCCCAATGCTTTTAACTTTGACAATATAATATGAGAGCCAATTGAGACTAACTGTTGGTTCCGCCACTGCTATGCTATCTGTTTATTATTATATGTTCCCCAACACTAACTTTTCAATTTTATTACCAGAATCATATTTAGTGAAATACTGAAATTACTATACAAAGCAGAGTTGGGCAGTCAAGTTGGTCACTTGTCCCAGCTGGGTGATCTGGGTAATCTGTTGACCCAGTTATTGACTGTTAATATGACATTACTTTTCAAGATTCAGTCAGTTCACACATGCAGTGAAGTTTAGAAATTTTTACTTTGATTCACCCTGTGCCGCCTGTGCAGTCTGCGGAAGAAAGGAGCAAGTATCTTATATTCAAATGAATTTCATAGAAAAGCATTTAATCGTAAAATTAAAAAAAAAATGAAATTCTTGTGAAACTAATTGTTGGAATAAAGAGCTTAAATAAGAGCTCAGGAATTCTTTTCCTTATCAACGTTCCGCCACTTCTTTCTGTTCACAATGAATGCACCCATACCTACAATATTCTGTACGCGAATCCGCATTTTAAAACAACCCCTTTCTGTGACTCTCCAGTCAGACCAGTGTTGAGTGAATTGAAAGCATTTGACCACAAATTGATTCATTCGATTGGTTATGAATTTTCTGCAATGAATTCGAGACTTAAAATAAGTTAATTATAGCTAAAAAGCAAATCTTTGAGCAGTCGAGACAGTTATACAGTATATTGGGCGCAGACAGTTAGGGGGCACAGGATTACCTTTGCCACCTGGGTATAGAATAATTGTGGATCCAATAATTGGAGGCTATAGTGCAGAAGTAGACCATCTTTTATGACAACAATTCTTTGGTAGCTCTACATTACAATCAGTGGGCAACACATCCCGGGCCAACATTAGGCTACCGGTTCTCTCACAAAATTGCAACTTCTCAATAGCACAGTAGGAATGGTTTGACAAGAATCGGGTGCTTTTTGCCCGTAATGGCTGTTAAGCTGAAACTCGAGATATGATTCAGACATTAATATTAAGTATTTTTGTATTTGTTTTCATATTTATTGCAATAATTGTTATTAATATGCAATCAAAGTCTGAAGTGATTGAACGAAAACATCGTTAGCTTTGATGGAAGTAAGGAATGAAAAGGAAATTATGAAATGTTGTCAAACAATGTTAACTCAGATAATGAGAGAAATATAAAAATGTTTTTAAGTTTAGGTTAAATATTGTCTTTCATTCGAGGCTTTGATTATATAAATAGTTTTAATGCGTATTAAAAATGCGATCCAATTATGAGATACAATGAAAATATTGGTTTCGTTTAAATAATTTACAAATCGGTTAACAAAGTTTGCAAATCGTTTGAAGAGATAATTAGTTTTGGATTTGTTTTAATGAATGTTTACTTTTCGTATTAAATAATAAAATGCATAAATGATTCGCTCGTCTGTCGTATAAAACTATTTCTTTAAACCCGGTTAACGTCTGCCGCGACCTCTACCACGTCCTCGGCCACGAACGGGTGCACTCGTCTCGGGAGGCGATGGAGATCTTTGCGATGGAATCCTATTTTGAAAATATTTATTGAAATAATTTATTTTCAATTACCGGTAGTTTTCAATACTTTTTTGCAATTCTCGCGGATTTCCTTTGAGGCGACGAATCGTCTTCTGGCGAAGCGATCGGAACAACGTTTTTAGGGGGTCTGCCTCTCATGCGCTTCTGAGTCACCGGAACAGATGTCTCCTTCAGGTCACTCGCATCGGGCTCTTCCGTTTCTGCCTCATCTTCCACCTCATCCTCCACTTCCTCCTCCGCGTCCTCTTCTTTATTATTGTCTTCACTCGACTGATCCATTTCCGGCTCTTCGACAGCAGTTTCTGGAGTTTTATCCGTCGATTCACTGCCAATCGCTTTAGAAGCGTTCGCGCGAGTCATTCGTCCCGTATTAATGGCCTGGGTCTCCGTTTTAGAGCGCTTCGGAACGACCTGTTCTATCTTTTCGGTGCCATTTGTGTCGTCTTCGGTATTAATTGTTTCGATTTGTTGTTTACGAGTCCTTTGGATCGCATTGTTCTGATTGGGTTCGCCCTCTTGTTCTATAATCACTCCCTCTTCGATCACATTCTCTCCGGTTATTACAACGATTTGTTGCTTCAATTGTTGCTGTTGTTGTTGAGAGGCTTTGGAGGGCCGACCTCTTTGGGGCGGAGGTATTGTTGGTGACTGTTATGAGAGTTATTGTTATATTAATAATAGAGTTATAAATAAAACCAATAATTGTTTTAAATATTATAAAAATGATTCAAAACCTGAGGAAAAGATTTAGTGATTTTGCCGAGTATTTCAGCCTCGAGTCCACACCTCTTGGGCGGTGCGAATTGCATCTGTGTCGGCAAATAGCACTTGAGATTGTTGTCTGTGGCCGACGCCGACACTGAACACAAACAATAGCCAAACCATTGAAAATAAAATAGAATTCAATAAATTTCAATACAAATACCTGTGAAGTACTTCGGGGGCAAAGAGGCCTGAACTGGAAAATCTTTAAGCAGAAAGTTCTGTGTTTTACTCATAACGAGTCCGAGCGCTAAATCACAGGCGCAGTAGATCTTGTAGTTAGTCATCGTTGCCATTGTATTGGTGTTCGGAGAGTTCGGATCCGAGTCCTGACTCTGTGAGACCCTATCGACGCAAACCTTAATGTTTTCGAACGTTTTCTTGAAGAATGTGAACGAGTAGTGCTCGTTCTTGAGCACCAAGGGCTCCATTACGAACCAAAGACATTCTGGTCAGTAGTCAAATAGAGGATAAGAATCCAAACAATTCAACGAAATTAAAGTTTGCAAACCTTTGACGACTTCGAGTTGAGAGACGTCGTCGTACTTGAGATAGAATGGCATATAAGCCAACAAATGGATGACATAAGGCATCACACAGTCAGGCATTACGCTCTTCATGTTTGCCACTGATTTTGATTTTATTAGTTCTCGTCTTTTGGCCAAATTTGAGAGCAAATAAGACCTAATTATATGCAATGGTATTAAACCAATCATTAGATATAGCAATGCATTCGTTCCGAACCATATGTAGACATAATTGAGTGACGAATGCTGTGAGTGATTGAGTGGTCCAACGGTTTTCATTCATTTGCCGAATCATATGGGACTGAATTGAACAGACAATCAGCCCATAGTCAACACTCACGACAATCTTCACTCAAATATGATATGAAACCCAATATAACTGACCGCAACTTGTTTTTGAAAGAAGCCGTTCCCTCACCGCTGAACGTTCCGCCCAAACATAGAATGGCTAAGAACTCGAGTCCAAGAGCTAAAGACATGAGTCCTTTATGCAGTTTAAGCGAAAACTTTTCGCGAACGAACTCTTCCGGGTCGAGGAGAACAGTGGCCAATGTGTGCCACTGATCCGCAGTCATTATCGATAGAGTGGTCGAAGGATTCTGAACAGCAGTGTTGTCCCCATTCGTAGAGATCGTAGTGATTGAGTCATTGCATGCGATCTTAAGCATTGCGAGCGCAGCGGCCAGTCGTATGTGTGCCCTCTCGAATGTCGTTCCGCCGCGATTCTGGTCGTTCAGATCTCCGCCGTTTTGTACGATTGTCTTCAAGAGCTTCATTGTATTCGTTGCTATCTTTTGATAGACACCTAAAAGCAAAACAAAAATTTAAATATTATTTTGAATTTATATTTACTTGTCGTTCGTTTACCCGTCATTTCCTGCTGGCTCTGGCAGACTGGAGGGCAATGGAAGACAATTGGAGTGAAATATTAAAGATTCAAATGTCAAGTGAATCACGAAATATAGTGAACACAAACCGATCAAAGTATTCATTTTTATGCCGTAAAGCCAGCGAACCATTAGTTTTATTCCTTCGATCTTTGCCTTCACTTCTTCACTGCAATACTCGAATGTAATCAAAGGATCGGTATTTTCTGTAACATTCCGACAATCGATCGAAACATTAAATAAAAATACATTTATTTCAAAATTCATTGCAAACCTCTCTGTCGTTCAGACTCTTCCAAAGAAGCGATTTCTTCGTCAGTTTTCATGTCTTTCATAAGCAATCCCTGAACTATGAACTTCTGAACTATAGATCGAAGCACTTTCGGGTAGAATGAGTGGCCGCCACAGATGGCCAGCATTCCAAGAGTGACCAAATGGCTCCGGAAGTATGGAGACGTTTCCAGAGATAGTCCGCTTGCCTTAAGGAAGCGATTTTTGAGATCAGCACCTGTAGTGTCCAGCACTCTATGCACTAAATCATACCTTTATTTGGTCGATGATGTCTCCGAAAACTTTCATTTTTTCATTTTCGTCACCGATTATGGCATTCAAGCACTGAATCGCATACTTCGCCTGTTTTGTTGTCGACGCTATCGAACACACAATACGTTAATAATGATTGCGATTTGGGTTTGACTTAAAATTTTAAGTTAAAGCACAACTCCTTTACCTTTCAACACAAATCTATCGACCAGTCTTGGGATTACATCATCGGAAGCCCACCACGGGATGGACGGGCAATGTCTGTCCTCTTCAATGGCGCCGTCATCACAGGCACCGGCAGCCGCACCGATATTCGTTAGGATCTGTAGAATCACTTCCGAGACTTCGTTCTGATCTCCGCTTTGCCATAAGAATGGCAACAAATAAGACGTAAAGATCTCTCTTCCGTGAAATAGAGCCGGGAATACAGAGGAAAGACTCTATTTTGGGATCAATTTATTCAAAAATTATTTTTATTATAAAAATATTAATGAAAATAATAATTCGCACATAAATTAGTTTAAGTCCTCTTTTGGCTGAGTTCTCGACACCCATATGACTGTCGAGCTCTCCGTCGCCCAGAAGTGAATCCGAAACGTAATTGAATAGAATTAAAAGACCTTAAGTCGAGACAGAAATATATACATCATTAGGGCACTGGAGCACAGGTTCCGTCCAAACCAATGCCGGTGACTGCATCCAAGTCCCGATATATGGCAGTGGGAACGTGTATAGCATTCTCCGCACCTGAGCTCAACATTGATTGGCTCTGTTATGTGAAGGCAGACAATGCAGAGAAATGTTATCCACGTTTGACTCTACCATCTATTGGGACTTGGAATAGAGTACAGGTACATAATGGAGCACTGGTAGAGTTCACATACCCTGGTGGTCGACCATAATTGGAGCGATTCTTTCCATTAACTGCTTTATAATCATATAAAACGAATTCGTCTGAACTGGAAATCCAAGTGATTTCAAGACTTCTCTAACACTCGACTCAATGGCTGAACTCGGAGGAGGAAGTAATGTCGTGCCGTCAGGACCAGCAGTCGGGAAGGAAGTAGAGGTCACTATCAGTTCCATGTGCTCTCTTAGGGCCGGATTTATTTCTTAACAAAACAAAAATCATTTTCAATACAAATATTAATTTTCAGAATTGTTTTATTCGAACCTAAATTACGGCACAATTTAGTGATGTATTCGTCAGCCTTTACCGGCTCCGGCAGATTCTTCGCGCAAACCTGAATCTTCTGTTTCAGTATTTGATCCCTTTCTTCAGTCTTTTCCTCTCTATATAGAAATCGCATTAAATGTATTGAATTTTTTTCCATTAGATCTTCGAGTGAACGACAACTCACTTGAGAAGATCGAGAACTTCTTTGACTTGTTTTCGAACGCACTGTTGCTGTCGGAGCAGTTCATTGAAAGCCCGGGCGGCGTGAGAGTCGATCGTACAGTAAAACGTATAAAGACTTTTCATTCTCTGCGGTAATGGCAGAGAGTATGGAATCAGACAAGTGTGCAGAATGCGCTCCACCAATAGCCTGATCCACAAATGCATTGACAAATACATAGATTATTGTTTCAACTCTTTGTTTGCTATCATTTGGTGCGAACCTGTCGTCGAGTTGTGTCTGATAGTTGATATAGTTGTGCAAACATTTGTTTTTAATCCAATTAAGCATTCGTAGGGAAGAGTTGGCGCTATCAGACACCTCAGGGGTGTCCACATCATCTCCCGTCTCACCCATTGTGGACACGTTATACAGCTTATAGAGCTGTGCCATTCCTAGCAGTGCTTCCCGTCTTATTTTGAACTTCTTGTCTAAAGTTCTCTCCTTTTAATGAGAATATAAATGCAATTAATTATTGCAATCGATATCTCATTAATTGATTCGATCGATGATTATATAGAGATCAGCCAATCAGAGCCATGGAAGTGAAGTCAAATCATTTTGAATAATAATAATACAAAAGTATGTCATCATTGGATCAAAGCATGTCATACGACAAGTCGGTCACCCAATCAGAACCTATGCCTACCTTAACAAAGCTCAGGAGGTCTTCATTGATGTGATCGATGCTCTTCTTGGCGGCACTGATGATAGCCATAACCACTTCGTATCTGACGTTTTCGTCCGAATCGTGTTGTCGTTGTCTTTCGTTTGAATAATAATTAAGAAACGATTCAAATGTCTGAAGAAATAAACGAATCATTCATTCACTCAATACCTGAGTTGGTCTCTGATATCATCTCTCAATTCCGGGTGATTTACCAGAAAATGCATTGAGTACTGAACGCAACGCATTCTGACCGTAACACTGATGTCTCTAAACCGGCCGAGAAATGACTTCCACAGTTCGGGATAGAGTTCGGCTAAACTCGAATCTTTGTCAGAGAAAAGTCGGGCCAATAGTTTGGTGTAATCACACCTTTCCTTCTCGTCTATACTCTTGACTTTGAACTCCAATTGAGGCAAAATTCCTTTCATTCAAAATATTAACAAATATTTTAAAACGATTTAAACGTAAAGTCAGTCAGACTTCAGAGCGAATTGAACTCAAAGTCATTGAAATAATGGCTATTTTTCCCATTTTAATGGTTCAGTCGTATGAGAACTGATAAGAATATAATACACTTAAAGATCGACATTCACTGCACTCTTAAGTTTTTGGCAATGCTTACCGTCCATTATATTGGGACAGATGTGGTTCAGTTCGTAAATAAGTTCGCAGATCTGTGTCACTGAAGTCGAAACCGAAGAAGATTTTGAATTACGAGAGCCTTTGGAGACCTGCTTCTGATGGACGGGTGCACTGCTCTCGTCGTCGTTATCAGTCTCTCCGGCGTTGGCATCGATTCCATGAGTAATAGCGTTACAGAAATAGGACACCAGATATGGTTCCATTGTTTTGTTGGTCTTTTTCAGGATCTGAACGGCCAACCAATTGGCCTGTTTGTTGAGTGTCTGTCCACAAGAATCACAATACAGTAAAGCAATGTAACTCTCATTGAAACAAAACAATACCTTTTTTGGGTCAATAATGTGCCACAAAATGATTTCTATGAGTTTGGATGAGACCGTATCGGCTTCGATGATCAGGGGGGTCAACATATCGAGCATAAAGTTCTTCACTTTGTCGCTGTGGTTCTCGTTGACGATCTGACACAACGTTATCTCAATGTTATTCAATTCAATAATAATTATTATTTAAATACTAATCGAATAATACCTTAAATATTAATGAAAACAACTGACAGAATATGTACTGCGAGTCCTCGAGTTCGATACAGATGTTGAACGACTTGACCCAGGCCAGGTTCTGCACAGGACCACATTATTGGGCAAATAGAGTATACTATACATACATTTCGATACTATACATACCTCTAACAAATAGAAGTAACGCTTGAAAGTGGCGTCTTTTGGGTCCTGTAGTCCCTAAACAAATATAATATATTTTGTAAAGAATTTCATAATATTTATAACGAAAACAGAATTTCATATAAAATAACATAAAATAACTTACTTTTAATTGTTGTATAAAGAATAGGAATATGTGTTTTATGAGCTCCGGGTGCTGGTAGGGAGCGTTGGGGGCATACACCCGAAACACATCAGCAATAGCACAGGCAACTAATAGCCGCACATCGCGGGACGGGTGCTCCAGAAAATAGTCGCTCGCTTTGGGATTAATAATGAATGGATTTATAGATAAAACGATTTGAAATCAATTAGTAATGAATTCGTACACAAATAGAGCGCTAACGGAATGTATCCGCTGTTGTCTTCCTCCTGAGACATCTGCTGGAACGCCATCGCTATGTCTTTGAGTCTGATTCGAGCAAACAATTAAATAAATTATACTATAATTCATGTCAACTATAAATCGCAATAATATTAGCAAAAAATCAAATCTTAGCTAAAGCTCAAAAATCGCTTTATTCACGACATAGACATACAGTTCACTCAAATCTCTATTTAGTATTCAATGCTATTTACACCACAAAAGAATGGACGCATTGTCTGTCTTCACCCGTCCGGTGCTTCAAATATCACAGACAAATATTTTCAACAACAAAAAAGTATTAGCGAATGACCTGCTTTACAGTTAAGTAAAAGAATACAAAAAATGTGAGCACTTGTAGCCAGGTAATTGCCATTTAAAAAATATGATAAATGTTTGAAAAATCAACTTGGAACTTAGTTTAAATAAGCCACCAAATTTTACATATTGTAGCCAGGTATTTCCGATAGATACCAGAACATGTTATACTGATTTCAGATACAGAATTCCACGATTAAGAAAATGACAATGAAATCATGAAATTATTTTATCACAAATACTTTTGAGCTATCTAATTTTTAAATCATAAATTTTGAAAATTCAATAACAAATTACTCTTGGATTAGTTGAGTTAGTTTCTGATTTCATACTTGTCTTCATAGAGTACTCGGACAATTCTGGAAATGTCATCCATAAATTACCTCGAAAATTATCTAAGAAAATTCGGTAATTCGATTTTCAATCAGTTTTCACCAATTTGTAGCCAGATAATTGCCATTTTGAAAAATGTCCCTGCCTATCTCAGCCATTTCCCTGCCTATCTCACTTGTCAGCCAAATTTCTAGTCTTCCCAGCCATTTCCTAGCCTTTCTCAGCAATTTCCTAGGCTTTCTCAGCCAAATTTCTAGTTTTCCCAGCATTTCTCAGCCAATCCCGTTGTTAGTAAAGGATTCTCTCAGCAATTTCCCAGCCTTTTTCAGCCTATCCTGTTGCTAGTAAAGGGCTTTCTCAGCCATTTATCAGCCTATCCCGTTGTTAGTAAAGGACTTTCTCAGCAATTTTCCAGCCTTTTTCAGCCTATCTCGTTGTTAGTAAAGGAATTTTCTCCCAGGCCTGCCCTTTCTCCCTTCTCTCGGGGGATGGGGGTGGGGGATAGGTGGCAAAACTATATACTCATTTTCCTATGGAGCGGAGTTAAAAATTGATTTGAATATCTTAAGCTATACTGGACTAATTTATTTGAAAACTGTCCGAACATTCTGGTGAGTGCATACCTTTTTGTAAGGACTAGATCGCACTGGACACTTGCCAAGTATACATTTCCCAATTTATTACTCATAGCTTTATTGAGCAAATCTGTCTTATTTTTCGATTGTGCTCTAATCAATTGCATTCAAGTATTTAATATTTCAAAACCGGGATTATGCACCCATTCGCCACTATTAACAATGTGGTCGGGTATATTTGACAAATGTGGAGAGACTTGCATTGATTGGTTCACTTCTGTACAGTTACTGCAGTACAGTATTGCTATAATTGATAGCATTTTATGCTTTAATTCGTTGTATAAGTCGTTCACTCATTCGAGTTCATCGATAACCCATTGTTTGCAAACAACGGCCAATGGTTTGACACAAACCCTATGAATATCTAAATTGGTTTCAATTGACTTAAAGTTATGCAAAACTAATAACTCTTATGATTAGATCGAAACCAATATCTATTCAAACCATTGCTGTCTTTGAGCGCCAATTAATGGCTAATTAATTGTCTTAATTGACAACACATTGATTGCAATCTAATGAGTGGTCAGTTAGTGCGAGTGCGAGCTCTGTGTGCCATACCTTCTGATGAGGTCATCGGTGGGCAGTTCTTCGTTTATGTCTCGACAACCGGTGGGGTATTTGATCTCTTTATTGGTCTGCGAAGACATTGCGCTTTGTTTTGGCATTTCTTAACCGCTCTTTCGTTGTCTAATTCGCTTCCGATCTCACCATTAAATGCCAATCAATTGACTCATGAGTTGATTGCGATTCCAATCAAATCAAATGAAAAGCAATGAAAATAATTGATTGGATTTGAATAGAACTGAATTAAAGACAATATGTGTTGAGTTGTGGACAGACAGTACAGACTCGACACAAATCCCTTCATTCAATGCTTCCCACTCTCACCGCTAGGGGTGATATGCAGAGGGGACAGGGATGGGGAGGGCATAGGGAGGGCACAGTTAGCCCTGCGCCCTCACTTTTGCCGCTCTATTTGTTCAACTCATTGCAAGTCATTAATTGATATTAATTTTAATCAATTTTTCAATTCTTTTCGTTTATTGTTTGGATTAAAGTCTAAACAATTATTAATAATATTCATAAATAGTATTCAATCTATTTGTTGGAAATCAATGCAAACTTTGAATGAATACACATTTTCTCAGTCATTATTAATGTGAGCACTCATTGGCTGTATTTCAATGGTTTGACGCAAATAACGATCACTTTTACGCCATATTTCACTTCAGCGCTAATTGATTGCCAACTCTTAGCAAACGATTGAATCATAAAAGCATTGAACGATTAAATCGACTGAAAGTATGGAAACAGAGAATACAATCAACTGTTCGGACATTGCTTTCGATGAATTGGAAGTGGCTTTCAATAAGTGGTCCATAAATGAAGAGGTGTTCAGAGTTGAGTCAAATAAGGGAGAAAAGGTACCTGTGCCGGGTGAGGAGAACGTCATGATCACCAGTGCCCTGCCATACGTGAACAACGTGCCGCACCTGGGCAACATTATCGGATCCGTTCTCAGCGCAGACGTCTTCGCCCGGTATTGTCGTGCGAAGGGTGTGAACACACTGTTCCTGTTCGGCACTGACGAGTACGGGACGGCCACTGAGACGAAGGCCATCGAGGAAGGGGTCACTCCTAAAGAGATTTGCGACAAATACTATAAAATTCATAAAGAAATCTACGATTGGTTCGACATATCGTACGACTACTTCGGACGGACGACAACCGAAGAGCAGACAGAGATCGCACAAAACATTTTCTGGGATTTGCATAAAAACCAGTATTTATTCGAAGCGGAAACACAGCAACTGTTTTGTCCGCACTGTCAGCGCTTTCTGGCCGACCGGTTCGTCGAAGGCATCTGTCCGTTCTGTGCGTATGCGGAGGCGCGCGGAGACCAGTGCGACAAATGCGGGAAATTGATTAACACGACTGAACTGAAGGAACCCAAGTGTAAGATCTGCGGAACGACTCCCGAATTCAAGTCATCGAAACACCTGTTCCTCGATTTGCCTAAACTTCAGCCCAAAGTCGATATTTGGTTCAAAAAATCCATTGAAGAGCAGAACAACTGTTGGTCACAAACAGCCCGAGTCATTGCTGGCTCGTGGCTTAGGGATGGACTTAAGCCCCGGTGCATAACTCGAGACCTGAAATGGGGAACACCCGTGCCTTTGGAGGGCTTTACAGACAAAGTATTCTACGTGTGGTACGACGCGCCCATTGGCTACCCCTCTATAACCGCGTCTAACAACACGCAGTGGCAGAAGTGGTGGAAGAATCCGGAAGAGGTGTCGCTCTACCAGTTCATCGGCAAAGACAACGTTCCCTTTCATGCGATTATATTCCCGTCCTGTCAGTTGGGCTCTCAGGAGAACTGGACTCTTGTGAAGCACATCCCAGCGGTCGAGTACCTCAACTACGAGGACAGTAAGTTCTCGAAGAGTCGCGGCGTTGGAGTGTTCGGCGATAACGCAAAAGAGACGGGCATTCCGTCAGACATCTGGCGCTTCTATTTGCTGTACATACGGCCCGAATCACAGGACACGACATTCAGTTGGACTGATTTGATGAACAAAAACAATTCGGAACTTCTGAACAATTTGGGGAACTTTGTTAACAGAGCTCTCGTTTTCCTAAATAACAACTTCGAGGGTATTGTTCCGGAAATGGCGTTCGAAGAGTCGGACAAAACATTGTTGGCTCAGATCAACAGAGAATTAGCCCTTTATGTGAAGCACATGGATAGAGTGAAGCTGAGGGACGGCATTAAACACATACTCACTATAAGTCGAATCGGCAACCAATACATTCAAAGTGCGAGGCCCTGGGAGCTCATCAAAAAAGGACCGGAGGAGAGACGCCGTGCGGCCACTATAATGGCGCTGTCGGCCAATGTATCTGCGCTGCTATCAGTCCTTCTGATGCCTTATATGCCCAACACTTGCGCTGCACTGCAGACACAACTGAACGTCAAAATGAATTTATTGCCGAAAGACAATCGTTTCCACTGTATTCTGAGTGCTGGCCATCGAATAGGAAAGGTTTGGACCAATGCTTCCATTGTTTGTCTTCTATTGAATTGATTAAAACGATTACTCTTTGTCTGATAGGCTGAGCCTCTGTTCAAAAAACTGGAGCCAAAAGAAATCGAATCTTTAAGACTCAGATTCGTTGGCAAACAGGAGAAGGATTTGAAAAAAGTGAGCCTAAGTTGCGATCAATTGAATGGATTAGTGACAGAACAGGCGAATAAAGTGAGACAATTGAAGGCACAGAAGGTCTCCAAAGCGCTCATAGATAAGGAAGTGCTGGTCCTCAAGGACTTGAAGCAACAGTTGAGTGCTGTTTCGGGCGAACCTCAGCTGAATAACGGGGCGAACAGTAAGAAAAAACATAAATAATTGTAATCAATATATTCATACAGTTATTACACATTTTATAATTAATTTAACGAAAAGTTTTAAAATTAAATTAAATTATTTTTAAAATCGTTTATAACTTATTAAATGTTTTGTTCGAAATACTGGTTATTATATTATATTATATTATATTATATTCTAATCATTAAAGTCTTAGAAGTATTTTCAATAAGACTTCAATATATTTAATAGAGTACTGACCAGACCTCGACTACTACCGTAATCGATGAGCGCTCGCACCAGTCATTCCTTGAGTAATCAGTCTATAGGTCTGTGGACTACAAACGCGTGATCCCAGTAGACGGCAATAGCCTTTCCATTTGTATAACAATTCTCTGAATTCTTATATACTTTTGCAAATACACTAGAAATCTGTTGCTATCGATAGCGTCAAAAGAGTGTAGATGTGGATATGCTTGTCTCGACTGAGTTTCGCTCTCATGTCCATGTTGTAGAGCGCAGGCATAGACTTTAAAACGGATAGTATTGGTCTATTCAAAGTCTATGCATACGCTCTACAACATCGAAATGAGAGCGAAACTCAGTCGAGACAAACATTTATATCTACACTCTTCTGATGCTATCGAAAGCAACAGATTTCTAGTGTATAGTATACACTGAGCCTGCATTTTATTGGCGTTCAACGTCAATATTCGCTTTATTGATGTGCATTGGAATACATACTAAACGCATACACGAATAATATGACCAGAAATTGAAGGCAGAGATTAATGCAAATAATTTGTTCAGTTTTACATTCTTTATAACCAGTGACGAGAAAATTTAGTCAAGTTCCTCTCCCTTGAATCCGCAATTGACGATAAGCCTCATAAGATACCCATTGTATAGCACACAACGAATACAATATACACAGTTATAATGTTTGAGTCAAGGAATGACTTAAACCTTTTGCTCGTCACTGATATCAATACAAAATAGTATTGACAAACAATTGACTATTTGTTACTGATTTTTGGGAAAGTTTTCCTGGCTCAGTTCTATTCAGCATCGATTACAACTCAAGTTTTTAGCCTTTATTTGACTTTAGTTGAGGCCTAGATATTACAAACCGGTTGCTATCATAACGTCATGGAATGCGACGCCAGAACTGTATATACGGATTGGTATTTGTTTTATGAGATTATTGTTCAAATCAAACGCTTCTTCATTCTCCACGAGACTACTGGCGTCGAACCACTGGAGGTTTGATAGATCTTTCTTTTGAGTAGTATTCAGAAAGTATTGATTGGAAACTGTTTTGTCGTAATCCTTGGGTAGACTTAAGTGCCTATAAGTCCCGAGTTTTCCCTCTTTTATGACATTTATAAACAAATCGTTGTTTAATATATCAGAAAATGGTTTGCAATTGAAGTCAATCTCTCGATCGATAGTATTGTCGAAATCGAAAATACACCTCAAGTACTGACCGCCCGGTTCTAATCGGAGACAATTCATTAGACCTAAAATGCCATTCATTCCCAACTCGTTCCCAATCAGCC
>JAQIWA010002091.1:0-14705 GCA_034693305.1 Eueremaeus valkanovi
ATTATCAAAATAAGGGATCATCTCTTAATTACCAAAAATAAGGGGCCATCACTTAATTACCAAAATAATGGGTCATCTCTAAATTATCAAAATAAGGGATCATCTCTTAATTACCAAAAATAAGGGGCCATCACTTAATTACCAAAATAATGGGTCATCACTTAATTATCAAAATAAGGGGTCATCTCTTAATTACCAAAAATAAGGGGCCATCTCTTTATTTAGCAACAGTACACATCCCCATATCCCGCAATCGTACACCGTTATATTACGTAGCCGTAGACACTTCTATAGTAATACTGTGTGTGTGTTTCTAAATTGCACAGTTTTAAACATTTTCTCATAAATTAACATACTTACTATGTAATTCCTCATTCAATTTTCTTAAAAACCTATAAAAGGAGCTAATGATAGGTAAATATATAACTAATCGAAAGTGCAATTATGAATTTCAAAAATTTGGATAGTATTGAGTTTTATAAAGAGTCTACTTTCTATAGTAGTGCTGAGGTCATTCAAATGACTAATAATGCAATCTACATCAGTCTTCGAACTTTCAATACCAGTAATTCCAAGCCCACACGGAATGGAGTTTGTTTAACAACCGATGAGTTCAAAAAAATTATTCCTTTTTTGGAGAAATTTGAAGAGTTCAGTTTTGGCTCCCATCGATCGATTTCATTCAAAATTGAACCTAAATCACAAGTATATGAACTAATATTGCGCAAAATTAATTCAAAGCAGAAAATGGAACTACTCGAAGAAGAAGTTAAAGGTTTATGCGCTGTCAAAGAAAAAATCCTTAAGTATTGTTCATCCGAAAAAGTCATATAAAGAAGTTCTTCATATAAATATTTAAAAAGTTAACAATGAGTGTTCGCGTTGTCAATATAATAGCCACGTGTTCTTTAAACACTCCAATTGATTTAAAATATTTCGATAGCATTTTATTTGATGTAAAATATAAGCCACAAACATTTAGTGGATTAATAAAAAAATTCAAAACACCAAAATCTACAGTTTTAATATTCAATAATGGCAAACTTGTTATAACAGGATGTAAAACAGAAGAAGAAGCAATGAAAATCTCGAGAAAAACTGCAAATACTCTAAAAATACCCAAAAGTCAAATATCAGATTTCAAAGTGCAGAATATTGTTGGAACAGTCGATTTTAAAGAAATGTCACAGAAGAAAGATGGGACAATTATAAACTTGAATATCTTATCAGAAAAATGTATTGAAAATGAAATTGATTACAATTATCACCCAGAAAAATTCTCTGCATTAACGATGAATTTAAATGAAATGAAAGCTGTAGTGTTTCACAACGGGAAAGTTAATTTCACTTCTGCTAAATCCACACAACAATTAATGGATACATATGTAAAATTACTTGCTTTATTTGAATCTTTTGAATTAATTACAATTGATATTTAAAATAATTATTTAAATAAAACTTAATCATTAAATCAATCTTATTTTAATAAATTGTGGATTAATAGCAGCAAACAGACCATACGTTTTGCAATAATCTTCGCCAAAGCGTGTGAGAAACAAATTGAATCTGTCGTAGTCATTTGACCCTTTGTCGATAATTATGACAACTCTGATATTCTGAGACTATTCCTTGTGTAACAATATTATTCAGAACTCCACTGAACGTGTCGAAATCTTTGCTTTTTCGAGTGAATATGATATAAAATTCAATTATTTCGAACTGAAGTTTTCGTGACGTAATCTTGAATTCATTGCACTCAGCGACATTCGGGTTAATAATATATTGCAACACATTCTCTAAAAGAAAATTGAATATAATAATTTTTATTCATTGTATAACAATTATAATACCTATATTTTCCATTTTTGCCTCTACTTTGTATGACTGCTTCTATGCAACTGTTATTCCGTCACTTTTTACGATTGCGTCACTTTTTTTTGATTGCGTCACTTTTTTTTTTGATTGCGTCACTTTTTTTGATTGCGTCACTTTTTTGATTGCGTCACTTTTTTTTGATTGCGTCACTTTTTTTGATTGCGTCGCTTTTTTGATTGCGTCACTTTTTTCGATTGCGTCACTTTTTTTTATTGCGTCACTTTTTTATTGCGTCACTTTTTTTGATTGCGTAACACTGAAGAATACCACCGATAACATAGGATGATTAACAAGCATTTCAACTTCTTTATATGACTTTGGAATTATATCACTGGGGAAAATCCATGTTGAACTCTGTCAGCAAGAATGAGATCACTGAGAAAAACCCAAGTTTGAACTCTGTGTCAGCAAGAATGAGATCACTGAGAAAAACCCATGTTGAACTCTACTACCAAAACATTTATAATGACGTAATTGGGAAAACCCAAGTTGATCTCGGACTAATTTAAGAAATAAGAAAATCCATATAAAGGAGTTGATTTCAGGATATTTATAAGGTTACTCAGACCATTGATTTGAGTCATTTTAAAAGTGTTCTTCAAAGTGATCAGTTCTCTTTCAGTGTTCTTCACTGCTATTAAGTGCTATAAAGTGTCTTCAAAGCAGTTCATATTCTTCACGTGTCATCAATTGAAGTAAGTACAATAATTTAATTGAGTTCATTACTTTGTCATTTTTCATTATTGCGCAATATTCCATTATTGAGTAATATTTCATTATAGCGTAATATATCACTGGCTAATTTCATTGCATAATTTTTTATTATTGCGTCTTATTTTTATACCGTGAAAATATAATTGATATAAGTTATTAATATTAGTTAATCTCTATAGGTTTCCATTAGTAAACGTGAGAAATATTCCCTTATTTCTATATAAGGAGCTCCAACTCGGTAATGAAAATAATTTTACCAAATAATTTCCAATATTAATTAGTATTTAAATTTAGTTATGAATCGAAAACGAAGTTCAAATTCTCTATTGGCTTCACCTCAGCCATCAACTAGTGTTCCTTCTAAACAAAACGGAAGTGAACCATTTTATCGTGTACCAGTAATAAGGTACGCACCAAAAACAACGAAAATAACTATTGCTTCACCCGAACGACCAATCACACCGGAACCGCAACCATACCAGTCGGAAGATGACTCCCAACAAACCGAAATATATAGACCTGATTCCCCGATGGACACAAGTGAAAGCGGTGTCTCAATCAAACCCTACGTCAACTGGGTTCTCGTTGAAGATTATGGACGCAAAATGAATGAAAAATACAAACGTTTCGAAAAGACTGGTCTATTCAAAGTTGAAAACAATTTCGGTGGAATTCCCGAACTCATGGAATTCCAATCATCAATAGACGACGCATACGAAGCAGCAATTCAACACTTCATCAGAGATTCCAACCCCAACGATCGATTCTCGTGCTATATAGAATCGGAATCTCTGGACACTCCCATATATTTGCGCCCAATTAAAGTATCGGAATTTGACAAACGAAGTTTCCTCGACCGTGTGTATAAGACGGCTCAATCACAGAGGGAATTCTTGAACTCTGGTTTATTAAAAGTAAAAGTGAGTGTATACGAAACAATATCGGGAAGTGGAAGAAAAAACAAAGCAATAACAACATACCCAGAGTTTATCGATTCAAAACAATGTGTCATCAAAGTTAAGAATAATGACAATTCTTGTGGCTACCGAGCTATTAGCATTGGAATTCAATATCACGAAATGAACATAAAATCGAACGGAAACAATTACAAATGGAGAAATTTGTGTAATAGAGAAACTGCTCAAAAGAAGGAGGCAAGTGAATTTTGTGAACGTTTTAGGTTGAATTACGATACACCAGTTAATGATTATATCTTGAAAGATATCCAAACGAAAATTAATTATCAAATAATTGTTATCAATTCAAACAATTATCATCAAATGTTTGTGGGGGAAGACAAACCTAAAGTCATCTATTTATTATACGACGGCCAACACTATGATTTCATCAAAGAAATGTACAGTTTTATTGGAGCACATAATTACTGCAAATACTGTAATAAAGGATATCGAAGACAAAGTGAACACAAGTGTGAAGGGGCTTGTGAAAAGTGTCGTTCCCCGAAAAAATGTGTTTTCGATGATTCAAATCGGAAATGCAATGATTGTAGTGTTTTGTTCAAGAACATCGCCTGTTTTGATCGTCATATATCAAATAATATTTGCAAATCAGAGAAAATTTGCAACAAATGTGAAGTGAAATATATTGAAAGAAAGAAAAATAATCATCGTTGTGACCATTTTTTCTGCCAACGTTGCAATAAGCAATACAGAGAACAGCCACACTATTGCTACATCAAGCCATTGGATAAAACAAAAATACAGGAAGAAGACAAAGTTAACAATGTCATTGTGGCTTATGACATTGAGTGTTGTTTAGAGGAAACCAGCCCACCACCAAATAAATCATACAACCACGTGCCCATATTAGTCGTCTCTCATCAAATTTGTGATAAGTGCCAAGGAAAAGGATTTTGTGAAATTTGTGAACAATTTGAAAATGTGTTTGAAGGAGTGAACTGTGTTAAAGATTTCATTGATAATATTTCATCATTGTCAAAGAGAGCCGAAAAGAATAAGTCTCACGTGACCGTCGCAGCACACAACAACTCCGGCTATGACGGGCATTTTGTTTTGAGAGAACTTTTGAGAAGAGGAACAAAAGATATCTTGCCCATTATGAGTGGAACAAAAATAACGAAATTAGACGTAGCAAATGTAAGATTCATCGACACTCTACTGTTATTCCAACGGCCACTTGCCGACCTCCCAAAAATGTTCGGCATCGAAGGGGAAGCAAAAGGATTCTTCCCATATTACTGCAATACACAAGCAAATCAAGGACTCGTTTGTGACTATAAATTATTGAAAAAAGAGGACTTCGGCTATGAAAACATGACACAAAATAGAGCCAAAGAATTTAATGAATGGTATTCAACAGTTAGAAATACAAAATTCAATTTAAAAGAAGAAATGAAAAAATATTGCAAATCCGATGTACGCATACTTCTTTCGGCAATACTGAAATTCCGAAAGCTTTTCAAAGACACTACCCGTATCGATCCACTGACACGAACATTCACGTTGGCTTCCATCGGTCTCGAGTATTTCAGAACAATGCTCTTAGTTGACAACACAATTGGAATAACACCCATCAAAGGATACAATAATTATCGAATGCAATCAATTTCGGGAAATGCATGGCTTGACGTACAAGAGATAAAATATCAACAAAAAATTATTCGAGAATATAAAATCGGTAACTTCTACGCCGACGGAGTAATTGAACTAGAAACTCCGAGAGAAAAAAATGGATTATCGTACAATAGAATTGCATTCGAATACAACGGTTGCCGTTTTCACGGCTGCGAATGCCAGAAAATAAATACAAATAATAGAGAACTCCGCAAGAGAATTAAAGCCGAAAATTTGGTGAAAAGAGAGAAGACCAAACTCAGAAGAGAATACTACATCAAACGTGGTATTTTGCCGGTTTTTGTGACAGATTGTGAGTGGAAGAAAGTAATATCGAAAAGAAGCCCAGAATATAATGAAAATGCAGCAAAATATTACAGCGAACGAAGAAAACTTTACAGCAAATTGAAGTTCAGAGAGCTCTACTGTGACCCACGAAAAGCTCTTAATGGAGGCCGAACTAATAACCTGGAATTCGAATGTATTGCAGAAGTCGGTCAATCAATAAAATACTTGGATTTCGTTTCACTCTACCCATTTGTACTATCAAGACGTGAATTTCCTGAAGGCCACCCCGTAGTCATCAAAGAAAACATAACCGACCCGAATGAACTCAAGAAAATATTTGGATTTATTAGTTGTAAAGTATTGCCACCAAAGAAATTGAAGATCCCAGTGCTCCCATATACTTCGAATGGGAAATTATTGTTTCCCCTGTGCCGGACCTGTGCTGATGAACAAAACCAGTACAGCTGTTCTTGTCCGGACGGATTGAGATGTCTTCGAGGAACTTTTGTATCGGTCGAATTAATTAAAGCACTTGAATTGGGATATAAAGTGATTGAAACCTATGAAATATACGACTATCCAAGAAAAATCACAGACCTCTTCAAGAATTATGTCAAGAAGTGGTATCAAATCAAAGCCGAAGCCAGTGGGTGGCCTTCGCACTGCAAGAATCAAGAACTAAAAGCTTTATATTTGGAAAAATTTAAAGTGAAAGAAGGTTTCGATTTGGAACGTTTAAAAATCAAAAATAATCCGGGTTTAAGAACATTGGCGAAACTTATGCTCAATTCTTTCTGGGGTAAGCTTGCGCAGAGACCGAATCTTCCAACAACTAAGATCGTACAAACAAGAACCGAATTATGGGATATTTTGAATAATGAAAATTTAGAAATATTAGGCGAAGAATTAATTGAAGACATGCTATTAATGAACTACAAACAAAGTGATATTGAGAAAGCCCAACCTGGAAACACATCAGTCGCCATTGCCGCCTTCGTGACAGCACACGCAAGACTCAAGCTGTACGAAGAAATTGAAAAAATCGAGAATGCAAATCCTGGCTCTGTGATCTATTTCGACACCGACTCAATAGTATTCCTGCATTCCGATGGATACTATGAACCAAAGACTGGAAATTTTTTGGGAGAAATGACAGACGAAGTCATTGACGAATATGGTTCAGGAGCAAAAATGACAGAATTTTACTCACTCGGTCCGAAGACATATACCTATAAAGTGGTTACAGCTGATGGCGAAGAAAAATATAAATTGAAAGCAAAAGGAATAACTCAGAACATCGACGCCTCCGTCAGCTGTAACTTTGATAACATCAAAACAATGGCCTCAAACCGTGCAAATGAAATCGAAAACGAACCGATATTTGTTAATCAATTGCAATTCCGAACAAACAGACAACACATTGTCACCACAAAAAAAATAATCAAAAAATTCAATGTTACTTCAGATAAGAGAAGAGTAATCGGAAATGATACTCTTCCTTATGGGTACGTCGATGACAACGTAGAAGACTTTGTAAATCTATTCGTAGATAATTAAAAATTTTATTGTTATTACTAACATTTTCAATACTCATTATTTCATAATCAATATTACTAACAAATTAATCAATAAATAGAATTCAATAAAATATTTCATTTCATTAAAATGGACTTAAATTATTTCAAATTCAAACATCCATTCACTTGTATGATCTCTGGTCCAACAAGCAGTGGGAAAACAGTGCTATGTAGACGTATTTTAAAATATTATTCAACACTTACAACTATTGAGTCAAATTCATTGAAAATTTTGTGGGCCTATGGACAGTGGCAGTCGTTGTATACATTGCCAATTTCTAAAAATATTGAAGTGAAATACATTTCTGGTTTGCCCTCAGAATCAGAAATACGTGAAGATATGCCTGATATAATTATAATTGATGATTTAATGAATGAATTAGGAAATGATAGGAAATTATCAGATTTATTTACTAAGGGCTCCCATCATCTTAGAGTCAGTATAATATTTATCTCACAAAATCTTTTTCATCAAGGAAAACAAATGAGAACAATAGGACTAAATTGTCATTATCTCATAATTATGAAATCGGCCAGAGGGAAATCTCAGTTAAGACATTTGGCAAGTGATGTTTTCCCTGGAAAAACAAATTATTTGATCGAAGCTTATGAAGATGCCACCAAAGAAAATCCATTTACTTATATTAGAGTGGACCTCACTCAGCAAACACCAGAAAAATATAGGATCACAACCCATATTACTCCAGAAGAAGGAAAAGGTTTAATCGTTTACGTTCCAAAATGAGTGACAATCTTAAAAAATGTCTCATAGAACTACAATTAGCTATGAAATTTAAACCAAAAACAAGAAAAGAAATTTTAAAATTTCTATCAAGTAGGAAATGTGTATATAATGCTCTAAGAGAAATATCAATGAATATAATTAATCAAAATATCAAACTTAATAAAAGACAAAAATCGAGATTAAGCCCCTATGTGAAGATAATTAAGCAATTAGCTTGTGGTGCAAAAACTAAAAGAAAGAAAAGAAAACTTGTAACACAGTCTGGAGGTTTTTTACCTTGGTTATTACCACTTGTCGTCACTGCTTTAACTACAGCAATAGATCTAATTAAAAAATGAATCATTCAAGGAAAATGGTTTTAGTTCCTGAAGAAGCCGTTAATGATCGAACTCAAACCAAAGATGAAACAATTAAAATTATTGAGAAAAAAGATATAACTCCGAAATTGATTGAGAAAAAAAGAATTGATAGAGATATGGACAAAGTTCACAAACTTTTGAATATTGTACTTAAAATTGCGATGCATAATAGTTATAATGAAAATTTTCAAATACTTGATGAAAATGGGGAACCAATTAGTGATAGTAATATTAGTACTCTATTAAACCATGCATTATCTCATGGAAAGTTACTTATTGGTGAGAATGATTTCATTAGAATTTTATTTGAAGCAAATATTGACCCAAATTGGATTGTTAATGAGAATGTTAGAACTAAGTTAATGGGATATAGAAAAAGTCCAAGTAGAACTCTAACTAAAACATTTGAAAACATCCCACAACCAAAGCCAAATTTAAAAAGAAAATTAAGCACAATGCAAGATGAGAGCAAAGAGCCAGAAATTTCAGTCGAATTTGACTCTGGTCAGAGTGAACCGAAAAAAATCAATAAAAAAGCTTGGGAATATCCATTACCAGATGATGACGATGAATTTTGATAATTTATTACGGAAAATATATTATAATCCTTCCAATCCTGCCTCATTTTCTAGTTCAATTAAATTGTTCGAAGCAGCCAAAAAGGTATCAAATAAAATTACACTGAAATATGTTAAAGTATGGTTATCCGGTGAAAATACATATACTCTTCATCGAAATGCAAGAAGAAATTTCAATAGGGAAAAAATATTCGTATCTAGGCCTTTGGAACAATATCAGGCAGATCTAGTAGATTTGCAAAAATTTTCTAGGTTTAATAACGGTTTCAAATATTTACTTACCGTAATAGATTGTTTTTCAAGGAATGCTTATGTTGTGCCAGTTAAAAATAAAAAAGGGATTTTGATTAAAAATGCATTCTCCAAAGTATTTTCAAAAAATAAACCGCAGAAATTACAAACAGACAGAGGAAAAGAGTTTGTTAATAAACAAGTACAAGATTATTTGAAAGAAAATGAAATACATTTTTTCACAACTTTCAATACAACATTTAAATGTGCAATTGTTGAACGTTTCAATAGGACACTTAAAGCCAAAATGTTCAAATATTTTACATCTAAAGGTACCAAAAAGTACATTGATGTTTTAGATAAATTAGTTGACTCATACAATAATTGTATCCATCGAACAATTAAAGAAAAACCCTCAAATGTAAATGAATCAAATAGCGATATTATATTCAGAAACATATATGGAGTAAATAACGAGAGAGAATATATTACTAAAAGCACAGCAAAACCATCCCTCAATATTGGGGATAGTGTTAGGAGAAAATACGAAAATAGTCAAATGGATAAAGGATATTATCCTAATTGGACTGATGTCGTATACAAAATATCTAAAGTAATGAAAGGGAAAGCAAAACCATTATATTCTATTAAGACATATGATAACATACATTTGCCACAGAGATTTTATCCTGAGGAAGTTCAAAAAATCAAAGAAAATAAATTTAGAATTGAAAAAATTATTTCCAGAAAAACGGTAAACGGGAAAAAGGGTTTCATTGTGAAGTGGATAGGATACTCTTCAAAGCATAATAGTTGGGTTCCTGAAGAAGAAGTTGTTGATGTGGGCTAAAATCATTAAAAGTACCATTTATTTTGTTATAATCATTTCCATCTTAATTATTCTTGCAATAATATTTTCAGAAACAGAGGAAAATAAAATTTTTTGTTTTGTTGATAATATGTATAACGAACCGTTTTTTGTTGAGCTTTCAAGTAATGCAAGTTCAGATAGAAATAATACTGTTTCAAATTTCAAAAATAATATTAAATTAATGAAACCATTAGTTGGATACTGGGAAGTGGCCCTAGTAGAAATATCTTATACAAAAAGTTGGAAAAATCTTAGAAGAAACTATAAAATTTCTTTAAGAATGGAAAATAAAGATGACAAATATTTGAAAACTTCTGACCAGACAATAAACAATATTGAAGGTTATGCACCAACAGGCCATCAGAAAAGGTTTGGTGTCGTTAGATCAGGGTATTATGATACTGTGATTGACTTTTGTATTGAAATAGAAAAAGAATTGCAAGCGCTTAAAGATGGAAGTATAAAATCTTTGCCACATTTTGAATTCGATAATGTGACTAAATTAATAAAAATAAGACCCGGACAACATAATAATGGCAATTATCTACTGCCATTCCTTAATGCAGAAGTATCAGAAATATTAGGTTTCGATAATTATTCAACTAATAACCCGAAATATAATTCAAATAGAGAAATAATTGCAGATAGACCAGCTGACTTAAACTCATGCTTCCATACTTTATTCATATATACAGATATTATTGAGCCTCAATATATTGGTGATACGAAAGCTAAATTAGTTAGAACTGTAGATGTCCCTAGTCAGGCAAAATTTGGTGAACAAGTAGTTAGAAATTATTCCAGTCCACATTATGTACCAGTATTAACGAATGATTTTGAAGAGATTGAAATTGATATAAAGGACGATACAAACGAGAGAATACAATTTTTATTTGGTAGAACAAGATTAAAATTACATTTTAGAAGAAAAGATGTCTAACCCCTACATTGAATACTATAAACAACAGGCCGGGTCTGGACTAGCGGGGTTTCAAGGTGTGAGATACCAGAGGGGACATGGATTTTTTGGGCGAATATTATCGAAAGCAGTATATCCATTATTGAGATTTTTAGGTAAAAGTGCAATATCTACAGGTGCTGATATCGCTAATGATATCATTGTTGATAAAAAGAATTGGAAAAATGCAGCTAAAGAAAGATTAGAAGAAACAGGTATTAATATTGCTAAAGCAGGAGTTAATAGAGCGAAAAAATTTGCACAGACAGGTACTGGAAGAAAGAGAAGAAAACGAAAACCCAAAACAATTTTGAAGAGAAAACCAATAAAAAGGAAGAGAAAGCGAAGAAAACAGAAATTGAAAGCAATTGACAAATTATTTCAATAATGCAAGCAGTAATTCACGAATTATCATCTACAGTGCCTCTACCGAAGTTGGATCTCTTCGGAGTGCCACCTACTCAGGCCATGATTGAAAGAGATATAGTAACAGAACATCGTCCAATTACTACCATAGATCCAAGTTCCTTCATTCAATTTGAAATACATAGTGCAATCGATGAATATTTAGATTTAGAAAAATTATTTTTGTACCTAAGAGTTAAAGTAAAGAAAAATATTGGAATTAAAAACGACAGTGACTGGGACACTATTTCTCCAGTAAACAACTTATTACATTCAATGATAAAACAATTAGACATATTCATTGGTGACAGACAAATAACAACAACAACACCAACCTACGCTTACAAAGCGTATTTTGAAACATTTTTGGGGTTTGGAAAAGATGCAAAAAAATCTCACTTATCCAGTACTCTATGGTTTAATGATGAAGACTTAAAATTCGACACCCCTATTAAGGAAAGAAGTAAATATATTAAAAATTATCGCGAATTGGATTTATTTGGAAGACTGCATACCGATTTATCATTTCAAGGGAAGAATTTGATAGGAGGGACTAAAGTTATTATTAGAATATTATTAAACGATCCTAAGTTTTATTTCATGTCAAAGGACCTGAAACCAGAATTTGAATTTTTAGAAGCTGCTCTGCACATACATAGAGCGAAAGTTTCACCTCTCATTGTCGAGGCACATAACATGGCTTTAAGAACTGCCACCGCAAAGTATCCAATTGTTTTAACTAAAGTTAAAGCCTGTACACTACCTAAAGGCGCATTTGATGCATGTATCGACAATTTACATAGTGGGCAAATACCTAGAAGAATATTCGTATGTTTCGTAGACAACTTAGCATATTGTGGAGATTATAATTTTAATCCCTATAATTTCAAGCATTTCGATATATCAACTTTATCTGTATATATTGATGGCATGCAATATCCTGCCAAAGCATTTACCCCAAATTTCAGTGATGAAATATTTCAACGAGAGATGATTTCAGTTTATGACGCAATGGATATGTTGGATACTGATTCAACATTTAATATTAATAGAGAGAATTATGGAAAAGGAAACGTAATTTTTGGATTCAATTTTGCACCAGATCTAAGTAGTGGATGTGGAGCTGTTGGACATCTGAATCAAATAAAATTTGGTTCATTAAGATTGAATATACGATTTAAAAACGCATTGCCTCAACCTATAACAGTACTTGTATTTTGTGAATTTGATAAACTATTAGAAATTGATATAAATAGAAAAGCAACATTAGATTTATTTTAAATGACTACAAATTTAGAATTAGAATATAAATTGCGTAATTGTGTATATTTTTTAGGAGTTTTTTCTTCTGATAAATTACCTAAAATTAAAAAATTTCCTGTATCTTTAATAATAAACACCCAGCCTTCTGATAAACCAGGAGAGCACTGGGTGGCAATATATATTAATAAAAATAAATTTGGCGAATATTTTGACTCTTATGGTTTCGAACCAATATTGATTGATTTTAAAAATTATCTTGATCTTTACTGTACTAATGGCTGGACATATAATAGCGTTATGATACAAGGACTTACATCGATAACATGTGGAGAATATTGTGCTTTATTTGTTTACCTTAAGACTATAGGAATGAATTTATGCAAAATTATAAAACTATTTTCAAATCATAGCAAAGTCAATGATAGAATTATCAAAATTCTATATAAGGAGCTTGATATCTCAATATAATCATCAGTTAGCAAAATGGAGAATGTATGTGCCATAATCGACTCCCAAGGTTTCATAGTCAACCGAGCATACTTTCCAAGAGAACTGGCTATTGCGGCAATTGATAGCTCAGTGATTGAGAGTTGGGATGTAGACATCCCCATAGAATATCAAGAACTTTCAACAAAGGATAAAGTAACTAACGAATACATTTCTCGAAATTTAACTGGCCTTCCATTCAAAGCAAACGGTGGAATACCCTACGAAAAAATTAAGCCTTTCCTAGCAATGCTATACGAAAAATGCAAGACATCGCATCGACCTTATTTTGGAATAAAAAATCAGCAATTTTCGGAATTGCTTGAATCATTGAGCATACCACACATTGAACTGAAAACACCGAGAATTGGCCTTCTGATGAAATACTATGAAAAAAATGAAGTCTGTAATCGCCACACAATTAATTCTTCCGGTATGTGCTCGGTTCATAAAGTTGAAGTCCTTAGAAATTGGGTTAAAGATGAAGAGTATTTCAACACAATAACTAATTTGTAAATTCAATAAATATAACTCTGTTTCAAATTTGTGCTTGCAATTGATTGATTGAAAAATAAAGATTTTTGATTTGAAAAAGAAGTTTAAATTATTCTAAAATGAAACGAAATAATCCATCGTTCATACAATATACTAATCCACCAAAAGATAAAGACAATAAAGATCAGAAAAAAGATGACAAAAATAAGCAGGAAAAGAAGGAAAAGACCAATGATGGCAAACAATACATAAATGAAAAGAAGAAAAATTAATTTATGTATTAATTATTAAAGATAAAATTTTCATATATTTAAAAATTGCAATAAAATCTAATATCTCCAGTATGGCCGAGCGGTCTAAGGCGTTAGATTTAAGTTCTACTTCCCGAAAGGGATCGTGGGTTCGAATCCCACTGCTGGAATATATATTTTTCATTTTAAATTATTTATAACAATTTGTAAATAAATATTATTATTCAACACCCACTTTTTGCGTTCGGCACCACAGTGTAGACGTACGTACTACTGCGAAATATAGAGATGACCCCTTATTTTCGTAATTGAGACGAACCCTTATTTTGGTAATTAAGATATGACCCCTTATTTTGGTAATTAATAGATGGCCCCCCTATTTTGGTAATTTAGAGGACCCCTTATTTTGGTAATTAAGAGATGATCCCTTATTTTGATAATTTAGAGATGACTCCTCATTTTTGGTAATTGAGAGATGGTCCCATATTTTGGTAATTTTAGAGATGACCCCTCATTTTGGCTGATATAGTTGCTATGGTAACCTTAAAATACTACAGGTACACTGTTAGCTGATATAGTTGCTATGGTAACCCAAATTCACTACAGGTCCACTGTTAGCTGATAAACACATGCACACTGTTGAACAAACCGGAAGTGACGTAATACGGCAGCCATCTTGGATTGACGCAGGTTTTACTGCTGCCAAAAGAGCGGAAGTGCCCCAAAACAGCTGTTGCACTGTTGGCCATACAATTTACAGCTCCCCCGGGGGAAAACCCCCTGCCCAGCCCCTGGTCAGTCCTCCCCAAAAACAGCAGTTGCACTGTTGCCCGACCTATCGCACTGTTGGACAAACCGGAAGTGATGTAATACGGCAGCCATCTTGGATTGACGCAGGTCTCGGGTACATCTACTGACAAAGACATTCCAAACATATTTAAGATAAGAATCAAAACTGGTTTTAGAGATAAAGTTAGAAATAATAGAGATTTTGGTTTCATTTGGTTTTGGGTTT
>JAQIWA010002092.1:0-14702 GCA_034693305.1 Eueremaeus valkanovi
ACATCTCTCGATCACTGGTACTGATATAACGGATGAGTTCTTCACT
Source organism: Eueremaeus valkanovi (assembly GCA_034693305.1). Taxonomy (NCBI): domain Eukaryota; kingdom Metazoa; phylum Arthropoda; class Arachnida; order Sarcoptiformes; family Eremaeidae; genus Eueremaeus; species Eueremaeus valkanovi. The sequence goes on from JAQIWA010002092.1 coordinate 47, forward strand.
GATATCGACAAACATTTACCTAAACTTCAATACTTGATCGCAGACTCAGATGTAACGGATGTAACGGTGAAAGCATTGGCCAAACTATCAGATCTGAAATCTGTTAACATGTGTTCATATAATACTATTAATCAGATCTCAATCTCAGTTGTATTAGATTTAATAATAAAATGTCTGAAATTGAGTGAAATTATTTTGAGAAATTCTGAAAGCTATTTGCATTTAGAGCTCAATTATATACGAGATGTGAGAGAAAATACTGTTTCGGGTAAATGAATAAAATTACACTTATTAAACAATATTACTCTTGTGAGAACTTATTAATCCATTTTATTAAACTTTGTTATGTATAATTTTTAAATAAATTTTGCTATCCGTTGAGACAATTAGACAAATCAGTATATTTACCTTTTTAAAATATATTTTGTTGAAAAATTGCATAAAACTTGGAATTTGTTATTTACTTGAATAAAATTTATTTGCAAAAAAATTTGTAAATTTTTTCGAAAAATTGCTAAGTACTGAAAATTTTCTAAGTCCAAAATTTCATGAAAAATTTTAAGTCACAAAAAATTTTTTTTTATTGAATAGTAATCATTCAACAAGCAAATGTTTTATATTCAACAATTTTTGAAAACAAATCATCCATTATGTTTGAAACTGATTTTTATTGATCCTGTCTCAATAAGAAATTTATGATGATTGAAATTTGTGCAAAACTTGAAATTCGATACTAACAAATATAATTATTTAATAAAAAAAATTTAAAATTTTTGGGAAAAATGTTGAAATTTTGTGTAAATTTATCTGAATATTCAATAATTTTTGAAAAATATTTCAAGATTTTGTGTAAATCTTTCTGAATTTTTAAATTTTTTAAGGAATATTTTATGAAAATATATCTGAAAAATTTCTATTTCCCAAAAATTTTTTCCCTTAAATAGTAATCATTCAACTCTCAGAAGTTGGATATTACATAAATTTTGAAACCAAATGTTGCATTACCTCAAAATTCGTTTTTTATTGATACTGTCTCGAAACAAATATATTTTCATTGAAATTTGTATTAATCTTGTTAATTGACACATAATTATGCTAAATTGAACAAAAAAAATTTTTGAATAAAAATGAAACATAAGCTCAAAAACAATTTTTCTTAATTCTGACTTAATCAAAGTATAGTTTCACAAAATTTGTATAAATATTCGTAGTTACTAGTTAATAGAATAAAATTTATTTGGGAAATTTTTTTTAAAATTTTTCGAAATTTTTCTAAGTCCAGAAAAATGTTTGAAAATTTTCGGAAAAATTCTAAGTCTGAAAAAAAATCCAAAATTTTCTAAGTCCGGAAAAATTTCTAAGTCCAAATTTTCATTAAAAATTTCTAAGTCCAAAATTTAATGAAAAATTTCTAAGTCCAAAATTTAATGAAAAATTTCTAAGTCCAAAATTTCATGAAAAATTTCTAAGTCTGAAAAATATTTTTTTTCTTGAATAGTAATCAATCAACAAGCAGAAGCTGGATATACTAAAATTTTTGTAAACAAATGATCCTTTATGGCTAAAACTGATTTTTATTAATCCTGTCATAATGAGAAATATTTTTTGATTGAAATTTGCATAAATCATGAAAGTCAATACTTGCAAAAATAAAATTTAATTAAAAAATTTCTTTAATATTTTTGTGAAAATTTTGAGTTTTTGTGTAAATCTATTTAGAAAAATTATAAATTTTTGAAACCTGGAGTTAATTCGTAAAGAGTGAAAATTCTGAAATCCCAAATAAAAAATTCTAAATTTTTGTGAAAATTTTTGGGGATTTTGTGGAAATTGGGCTGGAGCCGTACTTTTACTACAACATCAGTGAAATACTATCTCAGATAAACTACACGTGCTTTTGGAATGAATCACATCTCTGGTAATGTTTGTACAGAATATATACTGTACTGATGTTCTGGTAAGAGATACCGCAATGAAGAGGATGGGGAGAGAGAGAGGAGAGGAGTGAGTAAAAAATGAATGTAGAAGTTAGGCGATGAAGAACAGACTCACATAGAGTTGGCTTATGTTCTGCAACAGTAATGAAACGATACATTTGGAGCACATTATATGATAGGTTACAAGTAATGGCATATTTTGGTGCCATTCTATCCATTCTCTGGCATAGGCTCTGAAAACATAGCACAATATAATTCTATTAAACATGTGGTTCTTTCTGGGCTCCCATTCCTCTCTCTAGTTTATGATATAGAGAGCACAGTTAGGTTGAGGCATATGAAGCATAACAATAATTTGGTCGTTAAATACTAATACAATTATATGATTGCCAGTCGAGTAAAAGTGCCCCTAATTTAGATCTGGCTTAAGTTGAACTGACTCTGGAGAGCGAGAATGAGAGTTAGTAGAGATGACTTGTGCTCGACTATACTGTTGCTACTTCTTGTGCCGATGCATCTGTGCGTGTATTCTCCAATAGCTTAATGCATATCTTACATGTATACATACATGTGCAGGAAATACACCGATTAGTAAATTAAATGAAAAAATGCTCAAAAGAGAAGGCAAAGGGAGAGCACCGCCACTACTATCCACCAGAACTCAGCAGAGATGCACAGCTTGGCATCAGATCAGACGAATAGAAAGGAGACGGGTCTAATTTCTATTGTCAAAAGTAAGTGTGCTGCACAACAATGTATTTAATATCTGGGCAATTTAAAGCATGCAGTATCGCTAGAGTACAATACGAAAGTGTATTTTAGTTCATTTTTCTAAGGTATGCATCTCTGGACGATATTAATGACTCAATTGTGTCTAATCTCTATATTAAAGCAATTCAGAGCACTTTTTGCTCGAACTCACTGATCACTAACGACTTTGACTGCACTTCTGTTGCAATGATTTTTAAAATGCGTTTTCTGTGAAATAGATTTGAAAGTGAATACAAAATAATAATACAATTAGAAGAAGAGGAGAATATTTCGTTTTGGTCTCTCAACTCAATGGTCAGGAGCTGAGGGTTGAACATAATTGGGCCTGAATTGAAATAACTTCTGTTCAACAGCTTTTGGTTCGCAATTATTTCGCGAGAATTGCTTTATTTCTGACATAAAAATTAAACTTTTCAGTAGAGATGAGTCGGGAATGATATATGCGATTAGTATTCGGAAGTAGTTTTTGTGAAATTGGAGGCAATAAAAGTCGCATCAAAAGAGTCATGCAATCGCTTCTATGGCTCTTACTATTAGATAGGCTTCTAATGCTCTAATACTGAGGCCTTAACACTACGAATGCAATAAACGAAAGACAAAAAGTCTTAACATTTAGTTTAGAGATAGAGATATAGCAAAAGTATAATTCGTAGGACTGTTGTCACTATCGCACCACTGATGCATAGCTTGACATTTCCGTAGAGTTCGCGGCAAATGAACAAAAAAACGCATAAAATAAAAGACGAAAACAATTTATAAGTCTCTCTAAATCTATGGCCGACTCAACAATATATTTATATAAACACATCAACTGTTACACTGTTACTCTCTATCCCTACCCGAGTCTCTCACATACGAGTATAGCATTAGAGACTAGTATTTTAGACAATCATTAAAATCAATTTCCAGCCAACCGTAAGGACTGTGGTTGAGGTGCGATTCCGACTCCTTGTCTCGATTTGGCAATAGAAGTATCATTATGTCTAATACATCTACCTGACTAATGGAACCAGCTCTATTGAGCATTATCAGTTAAGTTAAGGTCATTTTTGTGTACAACAAAATTAATTTCAGAAATGATATTAAATATGATATTAAATAAAGTTTTTATTAATATTAATCGTATGAAACAATTTATATATACAATTGAATTCATAGATTTAAACCTTGAAATATACTCAAAATCATAAACAGGATTCAATTTGAGGAATACAGTAGTCCAGTCCAGTGCATGAAGTATTAGTTTTGAATTACACGGGGCATAATCGTCTGTCTGTGCCTATCATTTGTCTATTCTCTACGATTGTCTACATTCAGTAATAATAAGTTTGAGATTTCTTTAGTATTGAATTTAATGACGAGGCAAAGCACAGGCATAAGCAGACCCTCTAAGTAGGTGCTAAGGGAGCCAACTGTATAATAATGACATTTTAAATGACTTTTTCACTCAAAAAATTCACAATTCATTGTCTGGACGTTGGAGTGAAAGAGAGAAGTGATATAAAAACAAAAGACTATAAACAACACAAAAAGGTATTATAAGGTATGAACAGAACAGACGTATAAACATAATCATCAAAGAAGTGGTGGCCAGAGAGCAGAGAACGGATGCTATCCATAAGGCATTCATTCATTCTTCACAATTATATTACTAAAAGTGATAATTAGAGAGTCGTTTCACTTCTGTTATCCGAACACAACTCATAACAAAGCGCTGAATAATATATTTCTTTCGTACTTAACATCCAATTCAAAGTAAATGTATTTTTGTTTTGCTATTCGCGGACAAACATTTGGCTCATGAGTTCACGGATTTTGCTTATTATAAACAATGAGTATATAATATATTTTAGATTTTGAGAGAGAGAGAGAGAGAGAGAGAGAGAGAGAGAGAGAGAGAGAGAGAGAGAGAGAGAGAGGCGGCAGGCAGACCTAAAGAAGTAATAGAAAAGCAAAGAGACATTGAATGTCACGCATCGGATGTCATGCAAGAGAAGGAAAGATAATTTTGTTTAATAAAAATGATTCAAAGCCTCCAAAAATTGTTCTGACTTTAATTTATCATAAATATTAGGCCCAAATCTGAGCTCTTATTGTATTCATTGACATCTTTTTATACGTTTTACACATTTTTTGGTTTATTTGTTTAATTCAAATGACAAAAGAAATATCAAATTATATTTAAGGCAGCGATGCTTAAAGGGACAGGGGTACTGTACAGTGCCAATACAGTTTCATACAAACATACAGGTTACATCTTGTTCAATTCAAGGTATAGAGCGTCGTCTAGTGGATAAGCAAAGCTCTCAAGTAATCTTGTAGGCTACCTGTGCAGATTTTTAATTTATTTGTTATTTAACACGTCTTCATATAAAATTAGTTCGGGTTGAATGAACAAAGTGTGTAAACAATAATAATTCAATTCTATTCAGGGAAGTTCAGAGTCAGATCCAGACCGGGAGTACTCTATGGGTTATATGATTCCAAAGAATTTTAATTATTATTTATTTCTTATGCAAACAATTTATCATTTTTTTCAAAATTAGATTTTTATAAATCAAATTCAATTCATAAACAATTCGTTTCTCTCACTGATTGAATGCATAGCTGTTTGTGTTTGTTATACATTACAGCATAACATCATTTGTTTTTATGTGACGTGAAATTTGTTTTAATAATTTTGTGCGAAATTATTAATTTAATAATAACTTAGTTTTGCACAAAATATTTTAATGCATTTGTGTTCGCAAAGTATGCGATCACTCATTCAGAGTAAGAGAATCATGCATTCAGTTGAGCTCAGTTCAGATGAGAGCAATTCATTCATTCTTTCAGATTTGCACTCAAAGCGGACGAAACACTATTAATAATAATTTTCATTATTATTCTGCGAATGAATTTTTGAGACGAACAGTCATTTGATAGCAATACTGAACAGAAGTATAAGAACTCAATTATTTATTACATCAAATCATATGAAAAAATTCCAATCCATTAGAATTGTTTCGAATAATAAATAAAGAATTCGGTTCAGAAGTCACCCAGGATGCTTCTTTGATAGAATCACAGGCCATCAATATGAGCAGGAATATTTTAGACTCAAATATGCCCAAACTCATTGTCCTGCTTCCAGGCCCTAAAATATTGATATATAAATCAAAATATTTTACATTCAATTAAAACTTGGAAGTGTAAACTTTTATGACCAAGCCATATTTCATGCAAATGACTGGAAAATATATTCAGGTAGTAAATAAATCCTACTAGATTAATTATTGAAATTAATTCTCACAAATTACTACATATTTTAGTGCAAAATCATTTAATTTTTAGACTAAATATTTGAGCAAAATATGAATTTCTTAAAACTTGTGAATAATTAAAAATAATTTATTTTGTTTTATAAATGAATTCTAAAAACTTTTTAAATTAGTTTTTCTTAATCTAAACGAAGAGAACTAATTGTGTGAGAATGAGAAGCAAGCTAACTTAGCTGATTAGCGGCTATTTAAAGCTAAAAGCTATGATTTATGCCATAAATTATATTTCAAAAGCGACTGAAATGAAAATTTGCAAAACAATAGACTAATGATTAGAATTAGAAAATAAAAAACTCTCACATATTATGCAATAATGATTATAATAGTGTCTATGAAAATGACTAAATCGTTTGCAGCAATAAAAAAGTTAAGTTATTATTCAGTATTGAATTTGATTAAGAAAATGAACCAAACATTCATTCATTCAGTTCTTTGAATTGCTTTAACTTATAATTAAAATTTATTATAAGAATAATTAAGTTATGAATTAATTAAATATATTTATATATCCAGGTTTAATCAGGTTCAATTTGAATGCAATTATAATTTTTATTTAAATATTATTCATTTGAATTCATTCGACATATTATTTGCCATAATTTTATTATTGTATTCAAATATTCATTTCATTCGTTCCTATCCTTCAATAATTTCATTAATTAATTATCAAAAATGCCTTAAATAACAAAATAATTACTTTTTTAAAATTTTGTTGAATATTAGTAAATAATTTGATTTATCAGAGTTGCGGAAAGGCTTGCTATAGTAATTGGGTACTTTAACGAGATCACTTTCCTTCCTTATCTGTTATTTATCAGCCATTGATATAATAAAAGTTTAGACTATTTAGACTCAAATAAAATGTTTTAACTCTCGTAAATAAACTGCATTTTACTGTCTTTTGATAACTTTTATAATTTAAATAAAACTTATCTTTTTTTTCAAACGATCTGAACGAGTAAATCAATAAAACTTCTTAATTAACATAAAATAAGTTTCAATATTATAGTGAAGAGAAGTTGTAATAAAAGAAAATGAGAAAAAATAAAATAAAACTAAAGTATCAAAAGTAATGATTATATTTGAATATATTCTTATGGTTTAATTCAAATTGAATGACATATTAAGGAAAATATCAAATTTTATTTCGCTTTAATACAGAGACACAGTATTACTAGTATTGCATAGAAAAGACATGAGTTCTTACAGTTTATATGCTATCAAAGCATTAAAGTCTGTAACAAATTCAATGACTATATATCTTATGCATAAAATATTAATAATATAATGTTTTTACTACTTCTGAATAAAATATACACAGAATAAAAATTAATCGCATGAATATGTCATTCAATTTCTTTGATTTACATGAGAAACAAAAAGTAAAGAATTCATTTGAAATTCGCTTTTTCTGATTGAAATTAAAATTTATGATAAATTAGATTTAGACACATATTAACTGTTTTATGAATTATTAGATAAGATATATAATTATAAAATGTTATATAAATGAATATAATAGGAAACAGCAAAAAATGCATCACTTTTTGCCATTCAATTTACACTTCAATCAATTGTATGGATAAGACATATGAATATGAAATTTCATATGAGATGAATAACAAGAGATTATTATTATTATTATTATACAGAATAATAACATATAATTAATTGTAAAACACATTTAATACTTAATCCGTTGTTATTCACATTAATTAAGTACTAATTAGCGATTCATTGAACCACACCTTCATTATAGCATAGCATACAGAAAAGGCACAGTCAGTCTGAATGACCCAATTAAGAGGCATTGGATTCATTCGGATTCAATCGGCTTTGAGAACAAGAAAAAAGTCTCATTCACTGACTCTTGTATTGTATGTCATGTTTACCGATACAGTAGATACAGAGGTCGAGTACACAAGTATTAGATCTGGATATAGCATAAAATAGGCTCATCTGTGCTATCGATCGATTCATTCACATGTGATTGCAAATGCATAGCAAAAAGGATTGCCAACTAATTATACGATTTATATTAGAAATAAATTAAATGAAAAATTATTCGAAAGCATAGATAGATTAAAGAGTAAGAGAATCAGAGAATTAGATAATTAGAGTGAAAATTCGGTCAACACTAGAGTCTAGTGATAATTGCTTTCCTTAAATATCTATAATTGTTGTCTCACAGGAAGAAAATGAGTACTTATTTTAGTTGAACGGATAGAACAGGAATTTCTTAATAATATAATTACAAAATTAATTATAAATATATTGCAAAACAGTTTTCACTCCAATTCTAAACGAAAAGAAAAAATTAAAATAAAATCTTATGAATTAATCAAAAGTTAGTTCTGCTCTAAAAAGATATTTATATTTTTTCAATTCATTAATATTCAGAAAAGAAAACTAAACTATTTATTCTTATTGTCAAACAATATAATAGAAAAACAAAGTTTTATTACAACAACAAAAAATATTTTTATTTATTATTCAAAACCCGAAAATAAAACTAAATATTAAGTTATAATAAAAGTCATAATAAAGTAATAAAAATCTACGGCTATTACACAGATATATCAAATATTCATAATCTTTATTGATATGTATTTATACTATGAATAAAATATAAATATAATCCAATATTTTCGGACATAACTTGGTATACATAATGTAGAAAAATAAGAGCAAAACAAAAATACATAAACCTATGGCCACAACAAAAAAAATTGGTTACAGTTATAGCAGAAAAAGTGGACCCAAGGGAAAAAGTATGCTCAGAATCAGACTGAAACACACATACATACAGAACACATAGAAAGTGAAATATTATTTCTGTTATACACCAAATAATATCCTGTACCCTATATGTGCTGAACGCCTGGCATTTTTGTGAGTATATGTGTGTTATTCTTATGATATGAACGCCAGCAGAATATCATTGAGCCCATAGTGGAGCACAAGGAAGAAATACAGGACCGATACGACAATTGTATTACAAATTTTTTTCTGCCTGTGCTCTGACTCGACTCAGGAGAATTGGTGGTCGCTTTGAATTGTAAGGACAGACAAAATTGTGAACACATACAAGAAATTCGTTTCACTTTAATGCCAATGTATGGCATTAAGTGGTGTAAAGATAGCACAGCATGTAATGCCATATCCATACCTATTATACCATTGAATGGACCACTAGTTGTATCTAATTTTTGAATGAAAAACTGAAAATCTGTTTTAAAGCATAATTTCTAACCATTAAAGTCTGACCACAATCGCAAAGAGCGCACATCTGTTAACCACAAGAATATTATTCATTGGATTCACAAATATTTTTTCAAACTTTTCGATTTTGTAATTAATCTAAATTCAAATCATATGTGTTTTAAAATTATTAGTATTAATATTAATATTTATTTTTTGAGCGATTACTCGCATTAGTTATATTTCATAAGACTTTTTCTAACCATTTATTGAATATTTCATAATTTGTTTTCATTACAAATCCTTTGGTGTTTTCAGTTAAACAAAATATTTACGAAAAACTTTCAAAAATATGGAAAAGTCTGTGAAGTCATAAATTTAAATGAATATAAATTTGTTAAAAAACAGTTTTTTGGCACTAAAAAAATTGGGAAAGCAATTAGACCAGAGGTGATCAGAATTGTCAGCATATCTTGAATGATCACAAAAAACTGAATAGTTTCAATCTATGTATGAAAATATATGAGAATTTATTAATTTTGTTGTCAATATTACTATTGAAATATTCATAGGAAGCGCTCATAGAAAATACCTTGGCGATTCTTCAAAACAAACTATATTTTTCTGTTCCCTTTCTGGCCATCTTTGCCATTAAAACATTGTGAAGATATGTCATTCAAAATAACAAATTTTCTTAAAGGGGTTCCTAAAAGCGCAGCCAAACTGTATTTCATTTCATTAATTTATATAAATATAAAATTGTGTTAAGAATTATGAGATTTATAAATGAATTTCTACTCTTCTCTTATATTTTTTTTCATTCATTTTAATGTTTATAAATTCAATTCAACAGTGAATTATAAACATTTTTTAAAGTTAACAAAAAATAAATGATAATAAATGGTTGGGAGCAACCTTTGAACCCAAACTAAAAGGAGAGGGTCAGACAGGCAGAAGCTAGACTTAACACAGGTAGCTATGCTATACATATAGACATAGAGTTAGTAGTATTTTAACTGAGAAGAGATTTATTATATGAATAATAATCCAATTTTAAGCTTAAAATGTATAGAATTTTTCGTTACGTTTCAGAGAATATTCTCCTTTTACTCGAAAGAAGTTTATTTGAATTCAAAGCAAACATTGAGACAAAAAGTCTTTTTCTGTGTTAACACAAATGTTTGCATAAACACAAAGAACACACTGTTCTTACAGTTTAATTGAGAGCCAATTAAACCAAAAGACTTATTATTCTGTATACAAGAATAAAACAAAGGACTGAAACGAATATTTAAATTGGATTAAAAATTAATAGAGCGTACACTCAAACGGAGAGCACATATTGTTTTCTCATCTCATTTACTGAACAGAAATATTTGTTTTGATTTTATGTTCGATTCAATGACTTTCAGAGTTAACAGAACTCTGTGTTTGTGTGAGAAATATAAGTATAGAATACTATACACAGAATATACACATTCATCGGTTCCGTACAGTATTTTGTTTGTTTGATAAGTTAATAATAGAAAAGTAAGAAATATAAAGAAAAGAAACTTTTTTTTGCTTCTGTTGTTATCACGAGATTATTGTTTATGGAAAACATAATCCAATATATCCTGACTTTTATATACATTAAAAGATTGAGAAAATAATGTCAAATACTGTACTGTACAGTATATAACACATACATTAGAAACCCTAAATGTATGGCTATTATTGGATTTGCAGTCAATGTTAAAGACTGTACAGAAAGGAAACATAAAAATAAATGACATTAATTGATATCAGAATATAAGCAGTAAAATAGGTTAGAATTTTCTCTTTACATAAATTGCTAATGAATTTCGAGACAGAAATAAAATATATAAAAATTGAATAATAATTATCGCATAAACTAAGGATCGCCTAAAGAAATAAATAAAGAGAGAAAAAGCTATTAATTCTCTAATAGAAGTCGAATTCAAATTCAAAAATTAAATTTAATTCAAAGCAAAATAAAATGAGAGAAAAATAAATAAAAAGATTTCACATCACATGAAATAAACCCAAAAATAGAAATAAATTCAATGCAAATAAAAGTACAGAAAAAGAGAGAAAAAGAGTGAAAAGAGAATTATTATAAATGCAAATCACATATAAGGGCTTAAGACACAGATAGGGAAAAGTAGTTAAAAAATAAAACAAAACCTAAAATATTGCATAACTTGAATGAAAAAGAAAAGTTAAAGTCTTGTGTCTGTAATGTATTAGAGCTCAAACAACATACAATGTATTGTATATTAAACTAAACTACACTATAAGTGCATTAATGAATACATACATTAAATTCACTGCAGATTTGGTTGTTTTAAAGTAAAAGTAATTTTTAGATGTATTGTACAATGAGTCGAAAAAAGGGAGAAATGGTTTATACAGTATTAGGTGAGAATACAATGTACAGTAGAGTAAATGTTCAAATGTGCTTGTACACTGTACATTGTACTGCATAGCCTAATATGTTTGGTCTGTGCTATTTTTTTGTAATCTAGTGTCTGATTCAATTAGCTGTTGCTCTCATCACATACTAAGCATCCATCCATCGGGTGCTCTATTCATGTGTTCGTTCAGCACAATGTGTACGCAAACAAAGTCCGTACAACTAATTCTATTGGCAGACAATCTCTTTATATATTTCGCCAACAAATTCAGTGTTGAGCACAAAAACCTTTTTATGGCAGCGAACGGACTAATACTGCAGTTCATAATCTAATCCGATTATAAGTTTTGGTCTCATCTCTCACTCGCTTTCTAACTGCAAATGTAGGCAAAAACAGATATCCAGAGCAGTAGGAAAAGTAAGGCATTTGTAGGGCATTACAGAGGCATCGGTAGTACAGTATTGCCAATATTGTTAGAAAGGATGAGAGCGTAGGGAGAGATAGAAAGCGAATCTATGAGAGGCTCTGAATCATTGGCTAAAAAATAAGTTGTATTGAGTATTGAGTAAAAAAGATTAACTTAATTCACATTGCATTGTAATGTTGACCAACCGTACAGATAGAGCACGACATCATTGCTAACTCAAAAATACCCATAAATATGATTAAAACAAATTTCCAATAATAAGGAAATCATTTTTCCAATAAATCATATTTGGCTTTAATTTTGTGGATACAGTAGTTGTGATAGATTATAGAAATCACCGAAAATATTAAATTTATAACAAATAAAACATTTTATAAAAAACAAAATTTAATTTATATAAAATATTGTCATAAATAAAGTGCAGAAAAAGCAAAATAAATTGAAAATAATGTCTTATATAAGAGGAAAATAGAATATAATATAATTTAATAAATATTTTTGTTGTTAACAGAGTTTAACTCAAATTATAAGAATAAGAAATCTTTTTATTGTTGGTCTGCTATAAATCAAATGTTGATTACACTGTAAGTAAAGTCATTAGAATTGATATTTCCTTAATTAAGTTATTAAATCATATATTAATAAGTATTTACTTCATCCCATTTTCTGCTACTTAACTCAATTAAGTCCATAATTACAGGACTGACATAAGGTGTTTGTGAGCCATAAGACTACTTAATTGTATGAAATTCTGAAGCCTATGAATCGCTTCTTCTATTCCTCTATAAAGCTATTTAATAATGGATTCAATTTTGTGAATCATTGATAATAAGCTGATTTGTGGACAAAGAAGTCCTTCAAATCTAACCATACAATCAAAGCTAAACTGAAAGACCAAATGCACAGAAATAGTTCAAAACTATTCAATAATTTATGATTTATATAAAAATCAAATAAATTAAAAAAAATATTAAATCAATTTACACTTTGATATATAGATAAGAATCAATTGAAAAAATATTAGGAATAAGTTCAGATTTTTATCTCCCGGTATATATTTATGAATAATTAAATACAGTATTAAATAAGAGGGAAATTATATTTGACTCAATGCAAAATCAAAGCTATAATTAATTAGCTTTGGATTAAATTGTTGAATAAATATTTATTTAATTACTTAACAATCAATAAAATAATGGAAATAATCGATAAAATTATATATAACTTGAATCCAAAGTATTTAGATTTGGGTTAACTGACTGTAACTCTAACAGAACCTTAACATAAAAGTTCATTTTCCTCATTAGTGAGCTTTCATACAAAATATAACTTAACAATCGGGTGAAGCCATCTGTGAACAGAAGCAGAGAAGTCAAGGATAGATCAGAATTTTGAGAATTTCAAAACAGAACAGAATTTAAAGATTGCATAAAAAATAATTAAGAATATAGTCTTATAAACATTGTTTGCATTGGTTTTATGCAAATTAGTTACGAGTGATTAAAATACTATTTATAATCGTTTGTAAAATTAGAGATCAGTAAAGGAGTGCCTATTCTTAACTGATGGGCCAAACATGTGCTTTCCGGCAATCATCACTACTTGATGTATCATGCTAATTTAGTACTGGAGAAAAAACTCAGCAAAAACTACAGAATAATCTCCAAAACATTTAATTGAATTAGATTTGCGTTTATATTATAATATAACTGAAGTTATCCTAATTGATAGTTTCCGTTACGAAATGGACTTTTTTAATACCCGACACAATTCTAATTCATTTATTTTTTTGATCCCTTATCCTTTCAGGTCATTGCAGTGAATATAAAGTACAGTTTATTTTAATAATAGAGTAGATATAAAATAAATGTTAATTATATTTAAATTCAGTTCTAATAATATTATATAAAAATTTATTCCTAAAACATATGGAAAATATAGAAAACAATTTCATTAAAATTCAATAAAAGGGATATTTTTATGCAATAGAAAACAAATTCAATACTACAGACAAATAAAGTTATATCATTCTGAATATTAATAAAACAGAAATGAAAAAAATTTAAATATAAAATCGTTCTTCAGTTCTAATGATTGAAACTATAGATTATTTTTGTTCATATTGTGACGACTCAGGTGCGCACACGATAGTTGGGGGGTTTGACTGCCACCCGTTGCCGACTTGGTTATCAGCAGTGAATCCGGGTTCGGTCGGGAAAGGGAACTCTAGGGTGACTTGCGTCACCACAATATGTCAACAATGAGATCAGTTCAGTCAGACAGCGCTTAGCCGTCAATTCAAATCAGTCAATCACGTGTTAGCATAACGTGTTTATTGGTTCGTATGTTATAGCTCTGAAATACAGTGTTTTTACGGCTCTTATGCCTCCAATTCGTAAGTATTTTTCATTACAGCTCGTAATCAATTAGTTGTAAAAATGTTAAAAAATAATTATATTTTTTAATTGAAAAACAATTCATTCTTTAGCTTATGTTTTGCTCTTCTTATTTAATCATAAAAAACATTATTTCAATTGTCATTTAAACTAAATTAAGTTAATTTAGTTTAACTTTATGTTTGCA
>JAQIWA010002093.1:0-14698 GCA_034693305.1 Eueremaeus valkanovi
TTACAATATAAGGTTAGGATCTCATGTATTTCTTGCTTACAATTTCATCTCTCTCTCTCTCTCTCTCTCTCTCTCTCTCTCTCTCACTCACTCGAGTAGAATCTATTTAAGTCTTACTGCTCTCTAAATGTCTAAACGTTTTGTTTTTCAAGAGAAACATCTTTTTCTCTATTTCTTCTTCACTTAATCGCATTGCGAAGCAATGTCTGAACACTTGGTCTTCATATCTGGTTTAACGATAGATAAGATTGAAATACATTATTGTGTTTATAGTATGATATGATAAACATTATTATTATTTCATTTGATTTGATTATTTAAAGGCAAAAAATTATATTACTTTTGTCTCATATTATTGCTTATGTCTTATCAGAACATATTATTTTAGAAATAATACTTAAAATATGAAATATTGAATAATTAATAATTTTAAATCAAGTTATATATTCATAAGCTAACAGTCAGATTATATTCCTTGCAAATGATGTTTCGAAACCATTCTTTCCATACAATAAGTTACTATCGAAACAGAAATTAAATATTTAAAACTATTTTAGTTTTTATATGTCATTAAATATATTATAGATTAAAGTTTTTATTTGTTTTTCATTTTTAATATACAAATGAAGCAATAGCTGGGATGACCAGACTTGTCATCCTTTCATATAAGCATAATGGATACTGGTAATTACTCAAATAATTTATTGTGAATTGGCTCCGCCACATTTTAAGACTATATTCGAGTTTTGATTTGAAATTTCTGTGATTCTGTGATTCAAAAGAATTTATGCTGTCTTAAATTGATAATGAAAAGAGGCAAGAACATTTTAAAAGTTTATGTCTTTTATGGGAACATAATGTCTGGCTATCTCTGTCTGAATGAAATCTAATTCAATACATATGGAGTAAAGTAATGAAAGGAATAAATTGAAAATCAATTTAAATTAGTTCTTATAAAATACATTACAATAAAACAAAATACTTGTCTGTATTTCCATTTAAATATTTAAGTATTTTTTATTTTGATTTAGTTCTCTGTATATCAAAAGCGAATATAAATTTATATATTTCTGGAAATGAAATCCACAGTAAAAACCATTAAAATTATTATTTTTATGCTCTTTATTATTATTGAAATGTAAAGAATTTTATTGACACTTAAATGACAGTAAATTTTTCTCTAGTTTTGAATTTTCCAACAAATATCATATAATAGTATTGATTATATTTTAGTCATTTATTCTTTAGGAGAGAGAGAGAGTAAGGGAGAGAGAGAGAGAGAGAGAGAGAGAGGAGAGAGAGAGGAGAGAGAGAGAAATATAATCAGAATATCTATTATTTTCATTTCAAACATTTAATTGATTCAAAAGAGAAATATATATATATTTTCGGCGCAAAAAAATGATATAATTTTCGCCAAACATTTTAATCGTCAGTTAATATAGTGAACGAACGATAGATTTATTATTATTATTATTCGGATTCAAATTTCATTTCACATTTTAACTGGAAATCAATATTTTTCATTAGTATTTTACTTATGCGTGGAATTCATTTCTTTATTCCGTATTAAATAAGTTGGTTACTACTCATTATTATTCTTCATATGATTAAATAGTTAAAGGCAAAGGCATAGAGCACTGGCATAGGCACAGGCATAGTCATAGGCACAGGCATAGGCACAGGCATGGAGAGCATGAAGCAATGCAAACAGAGTTTGTTCTCTCGATTTTCTCCCGAAGTTTTTTTCAGACAAAAAATAGCTGAAACTAATCTCAAATGACTTTTTTTTTTGCTATTCATGCTTTAGTGAAGCGATGCATTGCCTTCACTACTACCAGTGTTTCAATACTACCAGTGCTCCACTACCTGTAGATTTAACACTTTAGCTCTCAATCACTGCAGGGATTTGGCTTTTCAGCCATTCTTTCTCATCCTATTCTATCAATTTTATTGTCAATCATTCACTTAGTCTTTATTGTATTTATTTTAAAGTTTGAGTTAAAAACAAAATTTAAAATCACTTTAAAAATATCGAATTTATGTCTTTCTTATCCGTATAATAACGAATTTTGCTGGAGATGAGCAAGATAGCCATAGTTAGCGAGGTTATTTTCTGTTCAATACATAGATCTCTTTTATTTGAATAGAAGTGTAGCTAAATGAAAACACCTAGATTATTGTTTCTGTTAAACTCCTATTTGTTTTATTTAGAAAATTCACTTCTCTACTAATATTCTGACTTCTGACTTGATCATCTCATTTTGGCACTTACCTTGTATTATTTCTAATTATGTCACTAAACAAATAAATAATTTGTTTTAATAATTTATTGACTCTAAAAAATTTATCGCCAAATACTGTAATATATTTTGAATTTAGTTTTGAAATTTGGAAAACATTTAATTAATTAGTTATAATTTATAACGTTATGAATAGAATTTTTATTTGCTTTTGCGGTAATTTATTTGACCAAAGAATATATAATTTCGAAATCGCATTAAACAATATGTAATCAAAGTATAAATATATGAAAACAACGAATCATTTCTCAGGAATTGCTATGAATTGACAAACATATGAATAGTTATCCGCAATAGTATCGATCGATTCGCGGATCTGATCGATCAGACGCCATGTTATTGACAATAATCAATAATTTTGATCATTGGATACGTTAGAGACTAAATGTTTGCATTAGAAAAGCAAACTTAAAACTCAGTTCTTTTGAATGAATTGCACATAAAATATGTGATATTTAATACTGAAATATTGAACTATTGAGTGAATGAAGAAAAGGCTGAGAAACTTGACGTTGACTTTAAATAATAAATGAAATGCTTTAAGGCCTGTAAACCAATAGCTATGAAAAATTCTTTATTCATTTCTTCCTTCTTTGTAATCGAGTGAAAAGGCAATCGATCACTGGTTGGGGTAATTGTGCTGATCGATCATTTGATCAATTGAGGTCCTGATTGATTCCATGCATAACTTGTATGTAGAATAGTGTCCAACACTAGTAGAGTAACAGTGCCACAGTAGTAGAGCACAGATGAGGATTAGGATTGATGGTTGAGCGCCTATTCAATCATATGTCGCATAGTTTTAAAGTATTTCCTCTCAGTCTTTATTTAACGTCGAGTGTCCTCTCGTCAGACGCTCAAGTGGTGGACAGATTGTAAGGAAGGCTCTATTGCTCTCTGTGCCAGCTCTCCATTGCCTCTCCATTGCCTCTCCAATACCTCTCTATCTCTTAAGTTTGTGTTTTGGCTCCGTTGCTCTCTTTTGTCCAATTGCTTGGATATAAAAAACTAAACCAAAATAAAGCAATGCTTTCCATTCAATTCGCAGTTATTTTATATGAATTTGTGCACAAAAGTGGACTTTCATTGAATTTTTGCTCTCTATTCTCCAATGACAACACACAGGGTATGTCTCTGTTGACGATCCAGTGCAGGCAAGAGAAACATTTCGGTACTATTTTACGCCGATTTAACATTCTTTGCATAAATACGCGATCAGAATATCAGAATTGAATAACAGAATCGAGTTTACGGAATCATCAGAAACATAGAGAGACTCAGAGCTGCAATAGGAATAGGAATAGGAATTCTGTATTCATTTTAGAGGCACTGCTGCCAAACACAGCACAATCGGAGACTCGTCGCACAGACACTCACCTCAACCATATTTATCGATTGATCGTCTGATGTATTGAAAGGAAAAATTGGAAGCAATGGCTCTCAAACGCAATAATGGATTTCTCTCACTCTATTCGTTCACTTTCTATGCAGTGCTGCATACATACAGTGCCACACAGACTGTGCTCTACAGCACTGTATGCTAAGAGTAAGCCCATATACACACCACTCTATCCCTGTTCATTCACTCTCCCTGTTCTTCACTCACTCTCTCCGTTCGCAATACCAAACCTTCAGAAATCAATTTTATCGATCTATCGATTGATTTTCTAACGTCAATACCAGAGCGGATGGCACCGACCGCTCTGTCACACACTCTCCTCTAATTTCCTCACAAATTATATTATGTTTTATTATATATTTTTGTTTCTTTTATTAATGCAATATTCGATTATTAGAAAAATATATTTAATGGAAAAGTTGTTTGAATTCTCGATTTATTCTCGTTTTTATCTTCAAATGTATATAAAATGAAATAAAAGCTGAAAAACAGTGCAAAAACACATTAATAATGAAAATATTGCTATCATATCAAAAAACGTTTACGAATTGGAAAATTAAAATAATAAACAATTTATTTTCTGATATATAAAATATTTATTCGTTATATATATAAATATAAATATATATACAGTATATTCGCTATACTATACATCCGATACATATAAATATTCGCATAAAATACACATTTAATTATAATATGCTTTTTATGTACACTTTTGTCGTCTCCGATAATACCTATTGTGTTAGTACACAAACAGCGATAAGTTTTCACTATTAGAATATAATAGACTCTTATAGTATAGTATAGTATTTGAAATGTTAAAGAAGAATAAAAATTATTGATAATAAAGTAATAATAACATAATGACAGGCAATGGTATCTATTTTTTTTCTTCTCCAGCTATAAACGAATAACCGTTTCATTCAGTAGTAGTGAAGTTGCGGATCAATAAGTGAAGCGAACCGTCGGCACAGCTATGATCTAATGATAGGGTCTGTCAACATAATCATCACCGAACGAAAGCTCGACTTAACTGAATGCCAAACGCTATGCCATAGACTGTGAGAGTCTGTGAGACTGCGAGAGAGAGAGAGTCTGTGAGAGAGAAAAAGAATCTTTAAGTTTGTTGTGTTGTGTAAAGTGTTTTTACGCTCGTTTGCAACGATTCAAAGTGTTTTGTATTTGTATGTGAAAGACATCTGTATCACACTCAGGGGGAAAATAGACTAACTGTGCATTCGGTTCGGTTGCTTCAATATGTGTAACTGTATTGCACTTAACATACTCTACTGTACTGTACCTGATCTACACCTGACATAGTTTACATTCGTTTATGAGCTAAACATTATGTTTAATATATCCTCACATTTGCCCCATAACTCCGAACACTGTCTTTCCTATTCAAATAAGAGAGCGTTTAATCAAATAAAATCCGTACAAAACATTTGCATTGTTTCTTCAGTTGTTGGCATTGTGTGCGAGAATATCATTAAAACATAAGTAGACTGTATTTCAATATTAAATATATACTGTAGTGACGATAGAGAATAAAATACATAATAAGTTAATAATAGCCGAGTTCTAATCACGTAAGGGGAACGGGAGGAGGACGAGCACATAGAGCGAGAGAGCACAAAGTATGTGTTCTACAGTATTGTATTGTATGCAGGGTAGATTGGAATAGTTGAATAATATCCTAATATCGCAATATCGCTAACATTTTTAATTTTGATTGTTGTATGTGTTGTATGTATTGTATGTATTGTTACAATTTTGCACTTCAATCAGTTTTTACTGTTCATCAACTTTTGGCACATATGAAGAGTGGAGTACAGTATCGCTCGTTAACTATACAGTAATAGTAGCATAAGTTGTGCTAAATATTAAATATGATTTTCCATATCATATATTTATGTGAAAAAGCCTTTAAAATAATTTTTTTATGCAATTAATGTATGAAAAGTATTAGCAATTCATCAACAAAATGCAGTTTATGTTAAGAGCAATAAAGCAATATTGGAATGCAATGTGTGTATTGACTACGTGTGCTGGAGATTGGCGTTTTAGGCTTTCATGAATTTCCAGTTAGGTGCGTGCGTTACACGCTTGCCTGGCCACCGCTATGGCCTAACCTATTATGTAAACCAATGGGATAGTGTTTTCTGCGGTTTTTAAACTATTTTTTCTTTGCTCTCTATCTCTCTATTGCTCTCTTCATATACTGCTTACTCTTCGTTCACTTTTCTCAGCAATAGGGCAATAGGAATGGGATCGCATCCGCATCTCAATGATCATCATTCGTGAATTTGTTATGTTATGCTCTCTTCTAACGTAAATCTATTGCCTTTCAGTTCATTTGTTTTTCTGCTGCCATTCGATTGCGATTCGCATTGATGGCTGTGCCAGTGATGAGGCATAGATGAGGCAATGGCTCTCC
Source organism: Eueremaeus valkanovi (assembly GCA_034693305.1). NCBI lineage: Eukaryota > Metazoa > Arthropoda > Arachnida > Sarcoptiformes > Eremaeidae > Eueremaeus > Eueremaeus valkanovi. The sequence goes on from JAQIWA010002093.1 coordinate 6,143, forward strand.
AGCACTGGTGAGCCTAACGCCGAAATGACATTACGTATTATGTATTATATATTATTATATGCGTTCATATGATTATTCTCGTAAAAGATCACAAGCGCTGTCTGTATGAGCTCTCATATACAATATAAACGATACAGTACTGTGCAGTCAGTACAGTCATCCAGTCATACAGTCTATACAGACATACAGTCGACTTATTTGTTCTGAATGCTCCATAAGATCCGATTCGATCACAAATATATAAATACTTTTCGTACATAAATCTGTTGTTTGTATTCGTTTCGTAATCAAAATTCTGGTCAACTCTAATGCAAAATTCACTTTATTTTTGATTGAATTTTAGGGAAAATATGTTTTATAACTCTTTTTAATGGCTTTAATACATAGACATCAATATTTGATATGTCATTCACTGGCAAACCAGTGCTAATGGAACCAGAAGTAGTCGGTAGCTATACATGTGAAAAGCACATACAGTATAGCAATAGATGGGCCTTTGGATGTGGAAAGGGGGCAAATAGACATCGAAGTAAAGTTCATCGCAGCAAACACTGCCATTGATTGTATTGCTTTTCATGCTTTTAATGGCACTTGGATTGAAGAGATGCCACAAAACAAGCACAAACACTACTACTGTATACTATTTTTTTTTGATGTTCTCTTATGTGTTGGTCCGTTAGCACGCATTCGCATCCAAACTATACATTTGCAATACATTCTATGCCATCAATGCTTTTGATGATTATTATGAGGTCATAACGTTAGGCACAAGCATATGGCCCAGAGATGTTGCCAAGAGCCATCAATTCTCCAGTTCCTATTGACATGTTCTCGATTATTATGATATCGGAATATATGCTTCTCTATGGTTATGATCTCAATCTGATGCTCTCCTCTCCCACTCCGCTCTCCCTTTAGCTCTTTTTAACTGTATATTAGATAAAACTGTTAGAGAGAACTGTGTAGTGAACTGAGTGTTTGGAAATGTACTTTCAATTACTCTTTTATTTCCATCAAAATTCTGTTTATATTCGACAAAATAGAGTATAAAACGCATCTAAAATATATGGCATAACTATATACTGATATTGTGTACATACAGTCATATACAGCGATATATGGCATACAATAGATTTGGTATTGCGTTAACATTAGTTGCTTTTTATTGGCAATCGTTCTCCTATTGCAGTGCTATTGCAATCCTATTTGGTTCTCAGGAGAGTTTAGAGCTGAGGTTCAATTAATTCAGAGAGGCAATAGTGGCGGCGAGCACAGGCATCGTTGGCCTTTAGAGCAGTTCTCGAAGCCAGCATCGATTGATTTATTGATAGTTAATTTGGTAAATGCATCCATCAGTTTCCATAGCAATCAATATAACGCTTCTCCAATTCCCCCTTTCAGACCGCATCGCACGTACACAACACACACTACCAGTGCAGCGCCAATACGGGAGTATCTGTTTGAACGGCATTACTGTTTGATTTTCTATATCAAAACTATTTCTCCAGACCTACAGTCAAAGCCAAAGCCAACTCAACTCCAATTTGTATCGATCTTATTCTCTATACCGCTCTCTCGTCGTTGATTTTAAATGCCATTCGTTCGCTAAAAAGGATAAGCCTTTCCCCCATCCTTACTCTTTAATGACTTTTCCTCATCATTCAAATGCTACCCCATTCCCATTCACCTCTCTTTCCATTCTCTCTCTCTCTCTCCCATCTCTCTCTCTCTCTCTCTCTCTCCCTCCCATCTGTACTCTACTCTACTCTCTTTTCTCTTTTATACTCCTTTGTCGTCATTCCCAACCATTTCCCTCTTAATTTCGAGAGCAGTCTTCAAGAACCCAACAATCCTTTGATTCAAAGGAGAGAATTAAAAAAATTTATATACTATTTAATAGAATCTTAGCGTTTCTGCAATTCTCTCTATATTTTCATTTAACGCACAAATATTTTTCTTTTACCACTTTTTATATATATTTTTTTGTTCGTTCAGCTCAACAGCTATTCACTGCTTAACAGCTTAAGAGTAGAGCAAAAGGCAGACTATATGTCAAATCTTAAATAATTTTCTATTTTTCTGCAATTCTTATTGATTTTAACGAAAACGATAAGAGATTTTTCAGTTTCTCTCACTCTTTCTCTCTCTTCTGTCATACGTATTGTTGGAATATATTTTTGTGAATATTATAATATTTAGCAATATTTTGCATAACATTTATTCTGATTGACAAACTAATGAATTGGAAGCACTTTTCTCTCTCATCTCTCTCTCCAATCGTGTCAAACAGATTGCTTTAAAATGAATTTCTTTCTGAATTAACAGTCAAATTGATATATTATTTTGTAGTTTAAATCCAATGCCTATAAGTTGTAACAAATTAATAAGCGCTTCGAATAAGAGATTTTCCGAAATGAAATGAAATGTCTTATGCAATGGATTTTCTGCTTCAGTCAAATGTTAAATAATTTAAATCAATAAAAGATTTTTTGATAAGTTTTGAAGCAAACGAACCAATAAGAGAGTGAAAGCCTTAGAATGAAAATATAAATCTGCTTTAGAAGTACAGTTCGAACCATTAAAAGCATATATTTATATATATTAATGCAATTATACCTGATATGAAAGGAAACAAAAATAAAATCATTTCATTAACTATGAAATATATGAAACATTTAGTTCTTATACTTTCTGCACAATTCTTAGACATTATAATATTTCAATCCCTGTTACAAATCGGGACTAAAATTAAATAATTTTTATTTCAAAAATATATTCTATACAATCACTTTCATAATTACTTCAACAGAGATATTGCATATTATTCGATAAATTATAAAAGCATACAGTAATTCAAAAAGTTCAAGTCAAGAGGCTTGATTGAATTGACTTGCTTAAATGTTTACTACAATTATTTTTCGAAAATATTAATATTTCTTTTATTAATTGCAGCAGCATCATTTAATAGTAAATCAATGACCTTAGTAAATCAATGATTAATTGACACAGTTGAATTTTAACAAAATTAGATAATACCGAAATTTGTACTTCTCAAATAATCCAGCTACAGATATAATTATATGTTTATATACACTTCACATTAAAGAAACTATCTAAATGTCCTGGTATAAAATGCATTATACATAGAGTATTGTTGGCCAACAACATAATGTATTAATAGTTGGTAGGCTAATGATGAACCCGATTGTATGAGAACATTGTAACAACAAATACATTTACAAATAGTTGTATTCATCCGAACACAAGAAATCAAATTTATTTCTATTAGTATTACTAAATCATAATTTTCAAAGTTTCTAAAAATCGTTATGTAATGCGAAAAAGTTTTTGTATGAGTCGTAAAATGTAATTACGTTCTGAATTATTTTTATTCATCTCTTCATTTAATTTAATATTTATTTTTTTATACATAACATATATTTTTGCTATTCATTGAATAAATAGTGAATAATAATAATCTATAATTTTTTTATGTTTAAGTAAAGCATTTCTTTATCTCTCATAATATTTAGGATTCCTTTCTCTTCTAGACTTATAAATATTATTAATGTCGGTCTTATTACTTGTTTTTTCTTATATATTCACTATATTCTTGTGATTCTGTCTGAAGAAATCAGTCTTATTGTAGTCAAACGAATAAATAAAGTGCTCTCTTCTTGAACCCAGTGCTCGGATAACTTATCTCTAACTGATTTTGTCTCTAACTTTAACACTGATTCTCCTGATTCTCATCTATTTAATCGAATTGACTGAGAGTTCACATCTCTCGGACCTATTGATAGATTACTTATAATTAAAATAAATCTATTGCCAAATGTATGGATTGAATTGATTTCATCAATTAGTGAATTAGAAATAGAGATTTCGTTACTATTTTTTCTGTTGTTTTCATTTATTTGATTACAGAATATGCAGAATATTCTATAATATATATACTAATTAGAAAATATGAGTTTTAAGCTATAATTTATATAACAGTTATTATATTCAATATATTATTTTATATGATATTTGTGTTCACAAATGAAATGAACAAATCATTTGCGAAATTTAATTAAAACAAAAACTTTATGTTTATTTCAATTTTTATTATTGAATTCTCTGCCGAAAACTCGCGTCACATATAATAGTAGAGTCAGTAATAATTTGATTCAATTTAGTGTTGAATTATATTATTGTCGAACATTGAGTGCCACTGTTTTGTTGTTGTGGCCAAAGAGCACAGGCATCGAGAGCAAAGTCATAGGAAAAGCTAAGCAAAGCTCAGGTCTATCGCCAATAAGTTGGAGCAGAAAAATAATATACAGTAATAGAAAATATCGTCTAAACTATTGGCCATATGTTGTGTAGAATATGGAGTCAAATAATAATTACAATCATTAATGCACTATTCGTTTGGCTCTATTCCTATTCCTATTTTAATATTGCCTTTCTTTCTGCTAAACACTGTCTTTATTGCTCTATCGGTACCAAAATATATCGCACAAACACTAACACTAAGACCAGAGTATACACACACCGAAGTCGAGACAGTTTTATTGAACTTTGAAAGTAATAAATTGATTGCTATTTTTTCATTGCATGGATGACTGCAATGCCAATAAGCAATTAACGTTTTATATCTCTCAGCCTTTCCAGAGTAACTGTTCTCTTCTGTTCTATTCAGCACCCGTTCAGACATCGATTTTATTCTCTATACCCATTCGGTTCGGTTTAGGCTCAACATAACTGTTCTCTAGTATGTGTGTGTGTGTGTGTGAGCCCAGGCCTTACTCTAACATTCGATACATTTTCTATTATATTAACTTAACTATAAATTATCGAAAAACAATTTGTGTTAAAAGACCTCTAAGATTGTTGGCTAATCTTAGCTGTGCTACAGAAGCTCTAATACTCTAATACTGTATAACAGCAATCAAATAATTAAATATTGTATTTATTCTTCCGATAGATATACACATAAAACAAATCCATTATATTTTCAATTATCAAATATTTTCCTAAAACTTATTTATTTATTTGCAAATTAAAGTACAGACAATTGTTTTTCAACTATACTTAGCATTAATTAGTCTTATTTTTCTTACTCTAAATAGAAATATTCCGAATCAATATAACGATCAATATCTGGATATCAATTGTTAATTATGAGACGAAAATAAATATAATTAAAAAATAATTAAAAACTTTTTATTTACAATAATAGATAATTATAACTAAGTATGAAATGAAATGAAATTATATTTTCAAAAAAAAAATAAATTAAATACAGTATAAACAAAAAAGTCGTCAATATTTCAGCATTTTATTAGTGAAGATAATATTGGAAAAGCAAAAGCGAACTCAAATATAATCAGAGAATACTATTAAGAATAGAATGAATTTTCCCCCAAATTAGTTGCAACTCATGAGAGGCAAGAAAAAAGTCTGCCATTAAAACAGAGATAAATAATTTATTTTCTCGAAGAAAAATTGGAAAGTTTAACGAAATCTAATTAAAAAAATCAATTTTCATTATAATTCAGAAAAGCCAATGAATTGATTTTTAGATAATCAGTATTTTATTATCCTTTGAAAAATCAACTTTTTCTATATAAGCACTCATTTATGGAAATAAATCAATAAATTATTATTAAATAGAAATTTAATTAATAGAATAGTAAAAGAAATAATCATTTTATAACTAAAATGAAATTCTGTAATAAAATTGAAAATATTGTGAAACAAAAATTTAAATAAAATTAATTCTTTAAAGAGGTTAGTGTACTTGGAGGAACAGGAACATTAGTGTAGGTGCAATATTAATTATGAGACACATTTTCAGGGTGGTAATAATTGTTTTATTAAGGTGGTAATGTTTAAGAATTATATACCTGCCTGATCAATAGTTTTAAAAATTACCTATTAGTTCTGAGTTGGTTTGCTCAGGGTCTTTGTGGTCATCTCTGGTTATTAAAGTAATTAAAGCTAATAGTGTTTTATAGCGATCTTTGATAATTAAAATAATTAATTGATTAAATTGAATACTATTCAGACAATGCTATAACTTATTATAAAAGTGAAGGTTGTGCTCAACAGAGAAGGTTGTGCTCTGGTATAAATATATGCAAGTACAAATTATTACAGCAAATACTAATAATAATAATGAAAATAAATTGCAGTCAAATAGAAATATATTTGATTTTTCAATAAAAACCTTTTGGAAAATGATTTGAAAAAACAGTTAAATTTAACAGTTATTGATTGAAATAAATGTGTTCTCGTTCTCTACCAATTACCAATGTAACTAATGCTGATTATTCAATGTTCAAATCATTAGTTAAAAGTGTGTTCAATATTGAATAGTTGAATAAAATTGAAAAAACATAATTAGAAACTTATTTTATCCGATACAGTGTTATATTACTAATACATTATACGTGTCTTCATTTGAATTTTGTATTCTGTGCTATACATCGAATACCTATTATTAAATAAAAACTTTTTTATCAAAGGTTAGTCTCGAAAGATCCCATAAATAATCGATATATTAATTATAGAATTCTAATTAACTTAAAAATCATACAAAAACACTATAATTATGATAATTCTGTTAAAAACTATTGGTTTTATACATATTTAAAATATTTTCTGTATTTATTAGCAAATAGTTTATTATTGAATATGAAATCAAATTTACATAATTTTGTTTCCACTTTTAAAAAATCATTATTCAAAGTCAAAGTCAGGTTCAGTGAAAATTATATATTAAAAAATCGTTAAATTATGCGATCTTTACGAAGAAGAAGAGAAAATATTAAATAATTTACAAATATTACGAAATAATGTATAAGAATTTGAAATTTTAAAATTCATCGAATAATCTATTGTCAGTATCAGTACCAGTCTATAGACGGGTAAAATATATTTTCTAATCAAGTATTGCTTAATTTTCGGATCGATTTTCTATTATATTTCAAAAATGTGTTTTTCATTCGGTATATGAATAGAAAAAAGGTTTTACTCTTTTGAATATGTAATCTAATATTTGATTCCTAACCATATAAAGCGAAATACAATATATTTGTGCAAGGGTATAAACTATAAGTAAAGATAAAGTACTTATAAATTGATTTTATGGTAGACCCGGAATCTGAAAAAGAGTAGTCAATGGCCAGAATGTTGTGGGCAAACAAAAGCCAAGTTTAAGCTCATAATTGGAGTAGTTATTGAAGAGAAGCATCAGATGGACGCATAAGTTGAGCAATGCTTTCATAAAGATATTCTCTCCGATTCCTCTCCAATCCCTCTCCAATGCCTCTCCTTTTCCCATTTGAATGCTATCAGTAATGATGATTAATATAATAGTTATGCTGTTTTGCAATCGAATCGTTGGCTGAATTGTATGCATTGTATGCATGTATTCATATATTTCTAATTATTGTTTCCATTTTCCAACTCAGGACTGAGTGAGGACTTGAATAGAGAGAACTCTTGAATAGTGCCAGAAAGAGTCGTAGTGTACGATCCCATTGGGAATCAGTATGCGCTCATCAGTTACATTACACAACTCCATTCCCATCTCATATTTGTAGGTACGGATCAAATAATGACTTCTTTTTTTACTTCTTCTTCTGTTAGACATATTCTTAAACTTATATAACCTTTCGATTCAATGAGTTTTCGGTTTTGTTTTTCCGAATAATTTAATTATAACAACGATTTAATCTCTTATCGACAGTGAAAGCAACAAAAAAATATTATTACTATTATTATTACGAAATCAATTTGAGTTCTGATTAACAATTCAATCGATTACAGCATTTGTTATATTCATATATATAATAGATATTTATTATGAAAAGTAATAATCATTTTAATTGTGATTGTATTCAGTTCTCTATACTTTCTGTTCTCTCTATTCTGTTATGTTTTTTGCTATTTTAATGTTGTTTTTTGTATTTCATTTATATTTATACCAAAGGATTAAACATCTGATAACGCAATAGTTGAGCCAAACAAAGAAGAAGAGGGAGAGGGCTAGAGAGAGGGATGGGGAGGGATGAGAGTGTTTTATCGAGTGTTGCCATTTCTGGTGCATTTGAGTTACATTCGCATTATTACATTCATTACTATAAGTGATTCATCTGAAATACTTTGTCTTGATTTGCGTTATTGTATTTGAGACCAAACACAACATTCACATCCACAGCACACATACAGTACAGGCAGTCGAGTGCCGAGTGAGAGCACAGAGATGAACGAGAGGGAGAGAAAGGCCACATATATCTGCCAGTGCTCGGCAATACATCCACTAATATTAGATTGTCTGAGAGTTCATGATTTTTTAATTTTTATAGCCTGTGCTCTGCCTTAGCTCTGTCTCACTCTATTGGATGCTTACGTCTATCCAAACATTTTTCGCACTCTATTCTCACTGATTCTCATCAACACAAACATCATTGCAAATACTTTTCTCTCTCTCTCTCTCTCTCTCTCTCTCTCTCTCTCTCTCTCTCCCTCTCCTGTACTTTGTTATGCATTCACTCATTCAAT